>JACJUY010001157.1:0-138408 GCA_014220935.1 Platorchestia sp. MABIK
TGTTTGTTACATGCAGCATTTTAAACGGATTGTGATTTTATGTTTAATTCCTATATTATATTGGTGTGCCATTGGTGGGGAGGCTGTGATTAATGGAAGTAAGATATTCATGTAAATTTTGATGTAGAGAATGTTTAATTTTTGTAATAAAAGTTAAGGAAAGAGTGGGATCCCTTGTCATTTCTAATGTATTGTCTTATGTTCCTGAGCTCCCAGTTGCACGTGCATCGATCTCATTGGATGTACAATATTGTACTGAGCTTATTGGGTCAATACATTCACAATGCATTAAGTGTGAATGTATTGTAAGATCCAAAGCTTTCAGTGCAATATTGTACACCCCGTGAGGCAAGGCACGTGCAACCGGGAGCGATTTTTTAACCCATAATCCATGGACGGCCAGCCGCGATTCGAATCTGGTTTTGAGGCGGTACACGGCCGGTAGGTAAGGCGGGTCACGGGTGATTCGCGGGCGATTTTGTATCCGATAACGCGGACATTTAACCTCTAAACCGCGCGTATTCCAACCAAAAAACAACCGTATTGCCAACGCCGTTCCACCGGCGATACGACCTTAATTTTCAATTGGGATGCTTCAACAATGAGTGCAACTGGGGAAAATAGTTGAATATACCTGAACTCGTTTCCATAAAATATTAGCATGCTAGTTAACTTAGGAACTAAAGTGGACTCCGGACAAAATATCCCAAATAGAACACCTAAAAGACAAAACTATCACCACTCAATGATGAACTAAAAATGGAAAACTCATGACAGAGAAACACTGACCGCAAAGAGAACTCTTGTTCACCTCACTGCAGAACTTCTCCTTGCACACACCTATGGCGAAAATTGAGGGTTACATTAGAATTGAGTCGCCACAAATGGATCAGGAGTAATTATCAAAAAGGATTAGGCAATTAGTTTCATTGAAGAAACCAAACGCGCTTTTTAAAACAGGAAAGGAAAGCGATCTTGGCCTGCAAGGTGAAAACACAATCTTCAAACTTTATTTAATACTAATTAGACAATAGGTTTCATCAAGATTCTTTATTCAATACTTTTTAGAAAGTCGTAAACGTTAAGTTTCATTCAAAATCACTGACGGCATGCCGAAGGCACACGATGGGCCTCGTAGCTCCTTGTGCCGACTGCACCGTCTGGTTTAAACCTTATTTGGGGAAGTTTCATAAACAGGTCGCTTGCCAACGGCCTCGTTAATGAATTGCAGTTCGAACGCCTGCCAGCCCCCGTAGCACTTGTGGGCCCTCTCCAGGTCCGCACCGAACAGACAGCCACTGACGGTCAGCGTCTAGCTGACTTAGAAGACGGCTGGCACCCTTATGGCCCTCCTCTCGTCCTGCGACGGACGGATAGTAACGGACGGTCAGCGTTTGCTGACTGGAAGACGGCATGGCACGCTCTTACTCAGTCGATCAAAGGGAGGCACCGGCCGAGAAGAACTGGCGATCGCTAGAGTAGCTGGAGAAAAATTTCAGTGTTAGAAAAGATAGTAAAGATAGTAACAATGATAAATTCAAATAATGGTTGGATAAGAAAAATTCAAAGATCGGATATTAGTACCTTGTAACCTGAGGCTGTTGAATCTGTAGACCCAGTCGGCCAGCAGAGACACTCTCCAAGCGTACACTATGAGTGAAAAGAAAAAGGAAAAATAAGTATATTGAAAGTTGACAAGCCAGCAGTCAAAGGGTCAATTAAATAAGTGCACCTATGTCCAGTTCTTATTATGCTTACGTAAATTATTCTATCCCCACCTAAGGAAATGACGCCCTCAGTGTGTTAATTTGCAGAACAAAGTGATGGATGACGATACAAACTAGTCAAGAGGTCAAGATATCAAGTAGAGTCAAGTAATTCAATAATCAAGATCAAGTGTCCCAAGGTTGAGGACAGTCAAGTCGTCCCCCAGCAAAACCAAGTGCAAATACCACTCGTAAACAAGAGAGCTGGGAGAACGAGTAGTACGACAAGCTCAAGTAACGTTTAAACCTAATTCAAAACCAAATACTCCAATTACCGAATCTATACAAACTTTAATGAACAATGACAATACAAACAACAAAAAAAAACTCCAGCGACTCCACAATCAAGCCACAGCGAAGGACCACACGATATGAGGACGAGGAACCACCAGTGCCCACATACGACCGCCCGTCCAAGGAGAAGATCTGACTCGAGTAGTTCGACCAGAGGCCAGGAAGCGTCCGTTCCAGTCGTTGGCAAGCGAGCAAGTATTTCGAAACAGGCAAACTCCTCTCCTAGGAAACCAGCACTGGGACAAATAATTTAGGATTTCATTAAACAAGTCAACCTCACGTACACCCTCTGGGGATTTTTCCCACACAACATGGTAAAGAAAATTTACTGCAACTACGCTCTAACAGGATCGTTTTCCGACGAAAGCTTGTTCGGAATCACCACACAAAACATGTGTTCACCTTGAGGCCTATAAGAGTTTCCCTGAGTTAGATCGATGATTGTAAACGGAAAATTTTCTGCCCAGTGTTAGGTCGGGAAAATGCAGCTATAATACATTTCAAGCTTATCACTTCAATAGAAGCTGTTATATTAAAGTGTGGAAATCTTTATAAAGAACTACTTTGACATATTCTTGAGAAAGCCCTCAACTAATTCTTCTATTGATCAATAGTGAGTGCTCATTTTAAACCATTTTAACAATTTAAACAATTTTTAAACAATTCATTAACCACAGGTGATACAGAGGTAGAATGTTTCTCAAGGCTAATACAATGGTCAAACTAGAGTATAGCTACCTGTGGGCCCGAATTCAATCCGGCCTTCATGCACAGTTTTAGCAAATCATACTACAAATACATACTCATTACCAAAACACCACGCTCAGATCATGTGGTTGGTCTCCCAGTCAAACAAAATTTAAGAGACGTTGTCGAAAAAAGTTGTGTTAGAACGTCTTCTTGTAAAAAGTTAGAAACATTCGTGTGACTGTGAGAAAGAATATGATTCATCTATTTGCAAGCAAAAGATTATGAATTCTTACTCAGTAAAAGGATTCTTGAACTGGTATGATTCTAAGAAAAAATTATCAAGAAGAGGCGTAGTCAGTCGGGCGTACGATAGAGCAAGTCTCCGGAATGGGTTAACATTTTATAAGACGGGTATTTATGGGAGGGTTCAGGTGAATGAAATTCCATTCATTAGGCGACATTCTGAAGAAAAGGGATCGTTGTGAATGTTCCCTTTCGCCCACCCAGGGTAGACCTCGGCCTCGTTTGACTTGATGCGGATTTTTTAGTTCATCCAAAAAAATTTGTATGGCATCACATGTCCTCGTCATTCATCGACCTAGAGAGAAAAGTGACTTTGTCATAAGTTGCGATTTTGTCTTCGTTGAAAATAAAATGATTTAAATTTTCAATAAATTGTCATGTATTTACATTCATTCATAACATGACGAACAATATCTTGTTAAAATGTATAATCTTATTGTTTTTGAAAAGAGAACTTAGCAACTGATCCATAATTGAGTAATAACTAAAACTTTGTGATGAAGGATATTTTCTGAGTGTTTAAACTCATAAATTAAGTTATTAGCCAAAGAGAGTTTCTCAAAACTAACGAATTGTAGAAACAGTGCATCTGAAAGCAATCATTGTTCTTAACGATTTTTTGAGCAAAATCCTTAATTCAAAATATTCGTCTATAATTATGTTTTAAAAAAACATTTCGTTCATTAGGCTGCACTTAGGGAATGGGAAATTACCCAGAAAAGAACAGTGTAATTAACATCCGCTCTGGGAGACCCAATATGGCCGAGAGGTATTTAAAAACAGTACCCAGCGATGCTTTGCATAATAGAGACATCTTGGCTGAAAATTAATCGCGAGCCATCTTAGTATTCATGTATGCTGCGTGCCTGGAGAAGCGCGTTATGGAACCACAGCGAATATTGTGCTTCGATCAGGCCGTCTGAAGATTATGCGAGCTCCTTAATACCTCTAGGCTTACGCTGCTCTCGATCTCAACGCCAGGCTGCTCTCGCCAGCTTTGTTGAGTGGTACGAAATGTTGCTCTGGTGTCATACGCGCTGTATTTGAGGCCATCAGAGGTATTTGGAAAGTAGTTTTTAGCAGGCAGTCGATCACATCTGGAGCAACAATAACCACGTACACACTCTCTGCCCTAGCTAAGAATAATATTATCTGAGTCCAGCAGCGTAGGTCTGGCTACCAATCTCTTGCTTCTTCTTTTTGTTCGCTTCTTTAGGTTGTTGATATGATAATAACACAGTTGCTAAAATTTCGCACTAGTCATTTCCTCGATGAATGAATAAACAGTATTTTGACATGCCTTCCTATTTCTGAAATTTTAACGTATTTTCATTGATGCGATTCCGGTTACCATTGTTTGGGATGCCTCTTCCGAAAACAGAATTTTCAGTTATCGCTCTTGATACGATCGTGTAAATTTTCGAGAACCTCTTAACGACTTTCCATCCTATGATTAACTTTGCATAGAAACAGAACTATTAAGGTACTGACTCGTTTCTCAGCAAGTAAACAACGTTGCGGCAAAAGCAAGATGTCTCGGAAAGGCAAAAACAGGCTGTTGTATTTGGTCCGTCTAAGGAACACCCAGTGAAGGAAGTAGCGAAATTTGCCGGTATTTTATGCCACACTGCAATGCATGTCTTCCAACAATGGAAATAATTCATTACGTACGATAATTCAAGTCAAAATTGTGATCAGAAAAAAAATTCTAACCAATAATTATTGTGACCGCCAACATGTGTCAAATTGTTGATAGGATTCACTTTGCATCAAGGATGAAAGAACTGCACCCTCTCCTGCTGCTTGTGAACGAACTCTTACTAAGGAACTCTATACGATAGACACATACATAGAGCCCAATGGCTCGTGAACGACCGATCGGGAATTCTGTCTACAACACTGCACGTTTAAACTAGAACAAAGCACAAGCAAATTGGACTGCAAAGAATCTAGAAGCGTTATTTGGCTAGATGAATCACGATTCCGTCTCTTTAGATATCACGTTCGTTGTCGTGTTTTTCGGAAAAATCATGAAGTCCTCAACGAAGCCTGTATGAGAGAAGCGATACAAGAAGTTCTGGTCATGTTCTGGACCTATTTCAACTTCACTGAAAAGGGAAGCATCCGTCAAACTGAACCAACATGGCTACAGTACATTGAACTGCTATAAAGCCACATTTCGTCACTTGTTCTTCTCTGAATGAATGAATGCATGTTACTTTGTCAATCTTTTTGAAAGGCAAGGGCCGAGTGCTTCAAGCTATAACTGTTATTTTAAGTTGGCAAGACAATTTTCCAGGATATGTTGGGAATTTAGATACGTCAGTTACATGCAATATAAAACCCGGACATGAACCCGATGAAAAATTAATGTAACTCCTCTGATGACCAGTTTGAAGTTGAAAAGATCTTTCACGTACTGAGGCGGCTCTATTAGATCAGTAGGTGCAAAAGGGTGTAAAGTCGACCATGTGTATATTAGGACACTTGTAGACTCAATACTGGACGGAATTGCCACCTTGATTCGCGTTTGAGAAGGTCGTTCACCTGCACTGTGGTCGAAAAGAAATCTCGTGACTCAGAAATTGATTAGCAAGTGATTGGACCGCCCAAATCTCGAATTACAGTTTTCATTTCACCTGGAATTGATTCTACAAGATTCTGGGCCTTGTGCAGGTAGACTTTTGGCCATAATTGAAGTCACCTGTTACCCAAAGCAGTGAATATTGATCGAAGGGGTGCATGATGAGTCAAGCAGGCTCCTCTCACGCTCATTCCGTAAATTTTATATGGGGTTCAAATCGAAGAAGGGGCTGGCCAGGTCATGCGCTAAAATCTTCCTTCATTCGCAAGATGCTAAACATGAACATTTCTAGCCCTGCGAATACGAGCACTGTCTTCCTAGAAGACCCTGTGTCCGTCAGGAAAATGAAACTGAATGGATGGAAGAACGAAGTCAGAAAGTATTGAAAAATAGTCCTCGGAGTCAATATTGTTTTCACAAACAGCAAACAGTGACAGATCAATGTTCATTCCAGTAAAAACTGCCAGATCCCTCAGCAGACATTGAGACAATGTAACATGGACTCAGTGGCTGTGGTCAGACCTTAATAAGTCCCACCGTTCTAAATAGGGTGAATGAGGACTCATCGGATTGTATTGCATGCTTCATATCCTTCACAATTTCACTTCGGTGTTTTCCAGCCAATAACAAAGTTTTTTCGGTTCACTGATGATGCTAATGACTTCCTAGTGAATTCAGATTTGCCTAAATTCATGCTACCTCATATTTCATTCAAAGTTTCTGAGAGGAACTGTTTTCTAGGGACAACAAAACTCGCTAGTTATCATTTGGCTTGGTGAACGCCGATTTTCCTCATCAATCTCGTCAAGGAGCTTTGGTCTCTTCCATCCACAATTTTGAATCGTCCACAATAACCACAAGATGAATAGGGTTCGTAATTTTGTTTCCAATGTGCCATTGTTCCCTTATCGATATCCACATCGGATACTGTACAGATATTCCTAGGTAATTTTCCTCTTTTGCGTACAAAGGCTACGGCGTATTTAGAGGCTTTACTCATGTATTAAATGACTGTGCATGTCTTAATGGGCACGCATTTTTTTCAGTTCCACACAAACATTGGTTTGTTTGCCAGGACTTGTGAGGTTTGCGGGTGAGTTTATTTGAAATAAAACATAAAGCGTTTTTAAACTTTGACCTTTGGATTCAGCACATCATACTACTTTCTGCTTCAAAAGAGAAATAGCCAAAAAACACTTGACGTACCATTTTCGATGATATGAGTCATGTAACCAAAAACCAAAACAATTTCTTCAACACAATTTCTCAAGATTTCAAAATTCTTCACTGTAAAAAATGTATCAATAAGAATCAGTATGAAAAAAGCTAATTCAAAAAGTAAATTTCAGAATTTTCATTTCCCACAATTCATGCAAAGAGTTGGATTGGTTTAACAACTTCTGGATTTCCAAAAACTCATACCTTTCGACGTCAAAGAACTGTCATCATGCTACCAACCTTAAGCACTTTCATCCGTGATATTTGTTTTTTTTAGAAGTTCTTCTGCCCAAATGAGTTCCCTTATAGTGTTTTTCCTTTTGCTAGCCGGGTAGAGAGCATCTCGGGCATATTTTTCCACATTTCTACAGGGCTTTCGTTTTTCTTTCTGAGATTTTATGGCTGATTGTAAAATCTTCATGCAGAAATGAAATGCATATCATCATGGAAAGCTGTTGCCCATTTCTTTTAATAAATTTTATCGTGCTTACCTCTGAACAACTGATTTGGCCCTCAATGGTGTAGAAATTTGCTCTCAGCAGTGACAATGTTAGTCTTCCGCAGTGAAATCCGGAAAATTTCAACGTTAAACATATTGTGACAAAAAGCATTCTTGATGTTCCCTTTTGGTTGCGATATGGTTTTTCTATACATAGTCAATAGTTTGAATCAACGCATCTTCCAGCTAAATCACAAACATGTTACAACTTTTTTTTTGCCACATCTTTTTCATCATATTCTGAAACTTTGTTCTTCCATCGTCATTCTGCGTTAATTTACAAATGATATTAATGTCTGCCTATTGCAAGGAGTGAAAGATGGTGAAGATCAGAGTGCGAAAATACACACGTTCTCCCGAAGTTGTCAGCAATTTAGTTGTAACTGGTCTGCAAGGAATTTCGACCATAAACATAACACTGAAGCACAACGTTACCTAAGACTAATCTGAGATCCTTTGGTTTTTCCAAGGAAATTCCACTAGCAGCGCATATTTACATTTAAGATTAGGTGGGGTATTCTCAGTTTGCACATACAGGATACATGCTGGAATAACAGTGTGTCTGGTAACGTATCAAAATCAAAGCGACTGCATTTTGTAAAATATAAAAAATGTAAACACGAGGCTGAATTTGACTTGCTCTCAAGCTGATGAAACACGCCTCGCGCCACACATCGCTTCGCACCATTTGAATACTGATGACCTTGTGTTTCTCCTGCGCGATCAGGCAGACCAGGTTCTTAAGACTAGGCAAGCAGCTTCAATTAGCATTCAAAACTAGAGATAATGCACTCGAGTTCTGCAAAACTCATTGCGAAGTGAGTTTACAGACGACACAATGTGAGTTAGTGAGTGCTGAGATCCGTAATTTCAACTCAAAATCAGCACTATAATCAAATAGCAGAACTTGAAAAAGTTGACGATAAAGAGAGACCGCCTATCGCTTGGGTTTGATATCAACACAATAAAAATTACAGCGAAGCTAAATTCATTCTGGATCAAAATAAGCCTGAGCAGTGGTACCACTAGATATCCAGTAAAAAAACTGGTCATCCAGCATTGGACCATGCTGAGCCCAATTAACGTAGAATTTATGTGGCTGGCAGCTCATGCCCGGCACAGAATCGGAGCAGAAATGCCCGCTTTTGGGATGACATTAACGGAGTCACGCAATGCTAGCAGGGCTTGGCGTGCAGTCCCGTGACTGGAGCGCAAGGCGCATGCCCCATGCCGGTTCTGGACTGCGCTGATACGCTGGCGGAGGTGCGCTCCATGCGCTCCATCCATGTTCAGTGAATGAGCGGGCAGTTTTAGGCTGAGGGCAATAAAAGACTTGTAAACGCTCAACATTCTCTACATCCCACACACCTTTATGTGAGCAGGGAGGGTGAAATGGACGGTAATATTTTTACTCAAAGAAGACGGCATGATTTTGATTAGAAAAACAAATAACGTTGAAGGACTATCAACAAATCTTTAAAGAAGAGTAAATATAATTTTTAAAACGATTATGTCAGTTCCAATCTGTTTCAACTTGAATAAGAATTCTATTAATGAGTAAATTTAAAAATTTTGAGGAGACCATGCCCTTACCTGCAGACTTTTCAAATTTTTCATCACAAATAAATGAGCGAAATAAAAATACTACCACACAAGCGGTTGGATGTTTTTTGCATAAGAGGCGCCTGTCATGCACTACACATAAGACTAAGATAATATAAAGTGTTGCAACTCAAATTAGAGAACTAGGAATCTTTGAAGAGGTTCAGGAGAATATAATAATTATTGTTAGGAGGTTCAGGACACTAAAATTGTTCTGTACATTTGCCATAGAATTTACGAATAGATCTTTACCTCTGGAACGATGATGCTACGTATGTTCTCCTCGAAAAGGAAAGGATTCACTGATTTCATCTCCAAATTCCATAGTTTTCTATTGCATTGATGCAGATAATTTTCTTTTGCGCGCAGGGATGTTCGACTGAGACAAGAAAGTGAATTTGCTCGTTGCATTGATAAAGGAAGATAATAAATTCTATTCAGGAAGGAAGTGTTGATATCAGATATCAGAATGTCAAACATTTTAGGATGATTTCAGCCGCAACAACAGCATCTCTCTAATGGCATGTAGCAAAATGAATGGCAATGCGTAAGGAGAACATTTGGAGAACCGCCTTCAGCTCCCTTTGCGACTCTATAATAGGCTGTGTGCGGCTTTTTACGAAGGGTTTCATTCCTTAACATTCAATAGATTCAAAACCCATTTCTCTTTCTAAGGACAATATGAACATGATGAAATGGCCTTTAGGAGATAAACCGTACTCATAAATCCCAAAGCGAATGTCCACAAGATACTGAATAAAAGACCAATTGCAAGAAAGTCAGAAAACGTTGAAGGACGCTGAAACAGTTCAAAATTAGCGTAGGGGAAAATTTCTGTTCGAGATTGCAGGACTTGACTGTTCTTCCGCCGCTGTCGAATTACTAACAAGAGAAGAAATGCTAAGCGTAAAACATAGTTAAATTTTTTGTTTATTCGTCTCAAACTTCAACCACACTTTTCATACTCATATTCATGGTCGGTTAGACAAGCACAGTGTTAACGTTCCTAGACAATTCGTAAAGATAGTTTGAAGGATATTTTATTCCGAATTAACTCTTCCCTTGTCTTAAAGTAGAAAATTATCACTAAAATTACAAATATCAATGACTAAGTCAACTCACGATTTAAAATTACGTTAACTACTACTCAACACTTTCTCACACTTTTTCTAGCCAATTTGAAAAAATTGAATTGAACACATTTTCGGAACACTAAAGTAGATGGGCATTGTTCCATGGAATTTCACATTTTTAAATATATGCATTACTTGTAAAGCAAAGGAACTTCTGCTAGGTAAAAAAGGGTTATGAAACCCTGATGCTGTTGTTTTAAAAATTCATCATTTTCATTGGGTAGCAGGTCAGTTAGAATTGTACCGAACCATTAATTTTCCCTTTGATGTAAGATAACTTATTTAAATAACCTGATCAACTGCAGTTACTTATCTTGGTAATTAATGCCTTGTTTTTGAACGAGGGTGACTTCTCCATCAATTTAGAATGAGCTAGGTTGGCTTGTTAGATTGTGAACAAAAGTCCTTCAAAACAGCCATGTAATCCTCCTGTGATGCATGAATTCGTGCGCTTTAGTGCCCTTACAGGCATTGTTAGTATAATTGGATAGCAACATCTTTTCGGAGCTACAGAAACAGATACTAAAATTCCATAGAAGCGTTAAATTAACAGATCAGAGATGAATGCACATAGTTAAAAAAAGTATTTATGTTTTCGAGTGAACTGCTTAGATGCCTGCATCAACTTGAGTTTACCCTTCAGAATTTCTTCCAATAACCTTGAAGTCATTTTGTGTGAAATAAGTGTTTTAAGGCGATAAGATTAGCATTTCAATTGAAGAAACCTGTAAAATAAATACGTCACAGATGAAATTCTGGAATTTAGAAAATATGTAACTAATATAAGAGACCTTACGACAGTAGTATGAGGCTCACAAACCAAACTTTGACCAAAACAACACTCAATTTCCGTTTGCACAGTTAAAATCATTGTTTATTGACGTTAGGCTCATTGACATTCTGAGCCTAAGATAAATTACACTTTTTTTAGTCGTGAAACACTTAATCTTAGATTCTTTGAATTTTGTTGAACTCAAGTTTTTACTTGCGATAATAGTCACAAAATATGATATTTTCAAACACCTGCTAGTTTTCTGTATTTTTTTTTACAGTCAAACTAAAAGTGCAAGCTAAATGTGAGTAAAAATGTTTTCAAATCTTGTCTGAAGGAAAACTCTGGCTGAGCAATTAAAATTTTACTAGCCTATTTCACAAGGACTGAAGAAAAGCAATAAAGATAATGCATCCCTGCCAGAAGAGCTACAAAAAACACACATGACCTGTCTAGACTAGTTAGTAATAGATGTTTTGATTGTTGCCATGGCAAGTTTGGCATGTTGAGTGTAATGAAACAATGTAGCGTTAACCCTACATATTGCAGGACAGTTGCATTCAATATTTTTTGTTTTATGTGGTTTGAAGATGTTCTTAGTGCGACTCCAACATGTTAATGAAATCTTCATCTCTGTGTACATGGTTTAGTTGAAAAAATGTACTCAGAGTAGCTTGTGTTGCAGGTAAAAAACTAATTTCCAGGTTCTCATTTCAGCGATTGATTTTGATAGTCAACTGCAGAGCATCATCACATAAAACCATATCTGATTGCCATTGAATGGTTGACTATCTACCATGCAAGGTACAGCAGGAATTTGACAGTGAGTATTGTTTATCTTTCTGAGCCTTTTCCTATTCATTGACTTAATTTTCATTATTGACGTTCTACCTTCCTATTCTAGATATAGAAAATATTTGTGCCGAGAAAAAATTTGCAAATTCAAAATTTTAGGAAATATGCCTTTACATTTTGTAATTTCAGTAAAATTCTATTATTTAAACTTAAGTTTTAATGTAGCTTTTATTTCTACTTTGACAAAAAATTAAGAAACATTATGATTTTTTATATGATAATAGCAATAGTTGATTTGAAAACATGTACGGTCAATTTAATTTTTAAAATTTGCTGAAAGAGTGAACAAATATTTTTATTTCTGCATTGTTAATAGGCTGCTAATAATTTTGCTCCAGTTTTCCGTCTGTTACATTACCGGATTGAGTCTTGGCTCAGTCTAGAATTTTGTTTCACATGTTGTGTTTTGTGAGAGAAGGAAGTAATAACGTTTTGTTTACCTCACAGACCTGGAGTTGGTGGGTAAAACATGGAGGAGGGGACCAGGGCGTGCCGAGTGGCAGGTGTGCACTTTACGCTCCCACAGACTGAAGCATGTCACTAACGAATTGAGTTTCATGTTAGGGTATTATTATCTCTATTTGAAAATTGGTTCTTTGCAATTTACGCACAAGGTCATGCTTAGCAAAATACAATTTCAATTTAAAACTTTTCCTCCCGAGTTTATTCGTTCATATTATTTAGTATAGATCTGTCATGGTTAGTAAAAATAATGTAAGATAACCGTGAACCACACATGTTTCTTGAGCTACTTAGTCCAGTGAAGATATTTTAGTTCTTTACTGTGATCATCTTTTTACTTATTTTAGGACATAGTCACGTAGTGTATGTTGAGAACATCGATGTTCGAGGGCAGGTAAAATTCTAGAGTTTCTTTCAATAGATGTGGTCGTAATGTTTCTTCTTGAAAGCGTCCCTAAAGAATATTACATTCCCAGACGACTTTTTGAGATCCTAGAGACAGAGTTAGAGGCTTCCCAATATGTTTCATTGCAACATTACCCCAGAGGAAAGGCGAGGAAAATTACTTTTATTCACTGCTTAGATTCTCTTAAAGCGTAGAAAGACGATTAAAATGAAAGAAAACATGTTTGAAAGATTTGAATCTTTGGCCATGAAATTCACTCTCTATGTCTGAAAAAATGATTGTTTTTGAGGGAGCAAATTGAGAAAATAGGTAAAAAAAATTATTCATGTTAGAGACTAAATTGTGGTCAGAAAATTTTAGAAAAGAATCAATGTCTCTTCTATCCATAGAATACGATTCACCCAATTGATGTGTCATTCAAAATTGTTCACGTCATCAAGTCTACTAAACAATATTCTCTTTAACTATGATGAGTTACCTAAAAGCACGCTCTCGTATTTGTAATTTGAGCGTCTTTGTTTTTTGGAATATGTACACTCTATGGCTAGAGAACTCTTGCGGTAAGTTGTGTGGAACAAGCATGAAGGGAGAAGTTTCTACACTAAATATTTCTAAGCCTTCTTACCCTACTCTATGCTTCTTTTCTAAAAAATACCACCTCCTGGGGAAATTTGACGATTAAGAGGTATAAAAACTAGTCTCTTCTGAAATCAAAATGTTAAACGGGCACGTTTTAAATCTTTAACCATTCTACAATACAAACTAGTTTTAAGTGATGCATAATAATTCTACTTAGTTCAGATAGTTCAAGTATTTTAGTGTTCAGTTCATAAAAAAATTAGCTTTAATTTTTCTTAACTCTAATTTTGGGAAATTATTCAGTATTCCTCCGATATGCATAGATCTTGAGGGTCAAACGTTCGTTCTTTTAAGAGTATTTTTGTTCTCTTTTAGCCTCACATGTGGACATGAAAGTTTTGTGAGTTACCAAGCCACTAACAAAAGAGATAACGTTGCGAGTATTTTTTGTTGCGGATGTGTTATGAAACTTAAAGACACTTGACTACTTAATATGACTCATGGTTTTGGAAAAGGGAAAAACTTCGCTTCTTATTTTCTCAAAGGGAGAAGCGGCTGAAAAGTTATTTTGGCGAAATCGTCGAGTTGAGTCTGTAATTCGTTCCCCTCTGTTTATATTTTTGTTAAAGCACTTCTTTAATGTTTAAAATATTTATTCTCAAGGCGTTGGGAAATCTTTATTTTTCAAAGCGCTCTGATCTTTCTCCCATCAACCAAGTCAATTAACAAAAATTTTGTTATAAAATGAGTTTTGGCATTACAGAACAACAATTGTATGTAAATTACATCTGTTTATCGTGAAAGTAGTGTTTTTTATTTATAGTCTGTTTTCCCTTAGTAAATAGTAAATATTTGTAAGAAATTATTCATTATGTAATTTCGACTTTTAAATTGATATTGATACTTCGCCGTCAGTAGTTTTCGTTCTTTTCTTTGCTTGTTTTCAGTTTTTTCTTGAAACTGAAAAAGTCTTATACAAATATTGTTCACCAAAACAACATGCAATTTAATCTTGAAGCATTTAAGCACAAGAGATTTAAGCTCTTCTCTAAGTTTTCGGATTGAGCGATGAAATATGGGAGAGAAATGTGCAACTTGTTATTAGGGTCGGTGGTAGAGGGAAGATTATTAAGCGCTTTGGACAAAAACTGCTTCACCTAGGACTCAATGTTAAAGAAAAATTTTTTAAGGATTTTAAATTTAAAATGCATTACAAAAGTTGGTCAAAACGGCAAACCCATTCCTCAGCCGGAGGAATGGGTTTGCCAGTAGGACCTACTTTTGCTAACATCATGTGTAATTATGAAAAATCTGGATAGATGACTGTACTGCTGATCTTAAATCTGTGTTTTATACGCGGTACATCGATGATTCTTTTTCGCTTTTCAAAGAACAATCTTATGCATCTCAATTTCTTGATTATTTGAATTCTAAGCATAGTTCGATCAAATTTACGATGGACGGAGAGAACAACAGCAATATTCCTTTCCTTGATCGTTTGGTTAGTAAGTGAATGGTAGATTTCAAACATCTGTTTATAGGAAACCAACATTTTCTGTACTAGGTTTGAACTTTTTCGTTTCTGTATCTTTAAATTCAAATTGAAAAGCGTTAAGACACTTTTAAACAGCACCTTCTTAATTTCATCCAATTATACTGTAATGCATTTTGAATTTGAAACCCTCAAAAAAAAATTTTTTAACAGTGAATATCCAGTAAATTTAACTGAGTCCCAGTTGAAGTAGTTTTTGTCCAAAAGGCTTAATAGTCTTCCCTCTACCTCTGACCATAATAACATGCTGAACATTTCTCTCCCATATTTCGTGGCTCAAGCTGAAAAACTTAAAGAAGAGCTAAAATCCCTTGTGCTTAAATACTTCAGTATTAAATTGCATGTTGCTTCTGTGAACAATTTTTGTATTAGATATTTTTTCTGTTTCAATGAAAAACTTTCCGATGCGATCCTCAATTGTTTATGAATATAGTTGTGCACAGTGTGCATCCAGGTACGTCGGTTGCACCAGACGTATCCTAGGACAGAGGATTGCAGAGCATAGGGAAGTCAGCTACCGCACAGGATCAAGGTTATGACAGCCACTCCATTCTACAATCCGTATTCACGCAGACAACTGCAATTCAATAATCGCAAACAATAATTTTTCAATCATTGGGAAGGGGTCATGTTTCACAGACGTACGCATTTTAGAAACGTTGCATATTTTAAATGGTAGACCATCGTTGAATGAGACGTCTAGTTCTTTCCCGATGTACATTTCTATCTAATTATTGGAAGTGCCTGTAACTTATCACATTTATTTCATGTCGTGTTTTTTTAGCTTATGATGGAATTTATTCGGAAATGCTACAAAATGTTTAGATTTTTATTCCTCGTTTTTATATTGTTAACAAACTTGCGTTATCGCCAAGTAAAAGATGTGCTTCATTTTCTTGCTTGATAACAGAAAAATTATCATACGAAGTTTACTATAAGTAAATTTTAAAAAATCTGCGGGGTGTAGATAAGTTACTTTTCAATTCTTTTTGCTATATATGTGAAATGAAAACAGTGGTCATAAAATTCAAACGAATCTTCGACTATCTTTTGTTGATATCTTCGAATGAGTATTTTGTAGTCAACCCAATTTTCAGCCGGCGTAGTTTGTTGCTTAGGTAAGTGAGCGGTGCCTCCCAACTGGGTTCTTCCTGGGTATTCGAAAATTCAGCCAGAACTTGATATAGCGTGTTGCTTACCATATGCCTGTCGCCAAAAACTAAAATAACAGTCAAGGTTTATACTTACTGAGTGACTTGGTGTTGAAACTGCGAGGCTTGATCTGTCTTGTCTGCAAAACAGTTTATCAAGAAGTCGAGTTGATCTTCGAGTAGGCCGTCTTCCAAGAAAATGGAAATACGTCTCCACGGGAGGGCGCTTTGAAAACCTTACCATCAGTAAATAATACCGTTTTCTGTCTCAATAAATATATAAATATTATTATGATCAATTTGCAACATGTTCTAGTCTTTTATTTGATATACTCCAATTTGACGAGCATATATTAATTTGAGACAGGGCTTCTGCCGAATGGCCACTCAGGTCAATAAATCAACTAGAAGACTCTCCACAAACTTCATTTCTCTGCGAATTGGCTCTTTGCCCATGTCGATCATTTATTGGAACATATACTCGTTTGATGAAAAAATAGAAAATCACATTTTTTAAATTTAGGAGAGGATACTTTGAAGATGTAGGGCAGTATAGTTTAAGACTTAGAACAGTAAAAAAAGAACACAGCAACAAACAGCAGAATACTTTTTTATTACACAATGAAAGAAAGATTTTAAATTTAAGTCCATCTGCGTGCAAATTACAACCCCTGAATTAAATTTGATCATAAGGCCAATAAAATGATTTAAAAAAAAAATCAAATGATGTTTTCTTATCATTTATATCAAACGAATAATTTTATTTAATCCGTTGATCTTTCACTCTAGTCACACTAACTACTGCTGACAAATTTGAAAAAGTAATGTGCGAGTGAACTACATTAAAGATTTTTCACACACGATAAAATATTTGATTTATACAAGTGTAACTAAGACTATAAGTAGGTTTAGAATTTTCCCGTAAACAAATTTTACCATTCAATAAGTTTAAAAAAATCTAGTAGGAGTCAGCCATATATTTGTTGAAGACGTCGTGTGTAATAAAATGCTTCATTAGGTTTCCAGTTGATTTCAGTTTGATGCCCAGGAAGTATGTGATACTTCAAATTTTGTGCAGTTATAAACGAATATAAAGTGAATGCATAAGCATACAGTATACATTGCTTACATACATGTCTTCACTTTCACCTTGAAAGATCTCGAGCAGTTGGGTGAAGTTTGAATTTTTGAACAAATGACATTCACAGAGACTTCCTCTATGGAAACATGAACATATATCTGCCATGTTTAATTAAGCGTGTTTGAAGGACAGTGTAAATCGATTACGAAGTATCACAAACCTAGTTTAAGCTTATATTCATTGGGTATTAGGGTTTTAGAATATGAATTAGCGATAAATTTCATTTGATTCTGAAGCCAATAATACCAATGGCATTCGCCTGAAAAGTTACAAGATCTGATAAATATTTAACCACTCTATTCTAGAGGGCATAACAATTACCTCCCAAACACTTCCTAAAAAACAAATAAATAAAGCTGGAAATGATGGAAAAAATGTTGTAACACGTTAGTGTAAACTGTGGTTCTTATAATTCCAATCAACAAAGATTTTCACACTTCTGCCATCGATACATAAAGCAGTGATATAGTAAGCGTGACATGAGAAGCCCCGTATTTTTCAATTGAAAATTTATAATAATGAACGTAAAATTCAGGAGTGTAAATGGTTATTGCAAATGCTAACAAGGAATAAAAGAGCAAAATGCGGTGCTTTTAAAATGAGTTCATTTTAGTAAATTAGGTGAATAAAAAAAGGAGAGAGTTACGACCAATGAGGTCATAATTAACTTGTGAAAAGAGGAGAAAATAATTAATTTAAATAAAAATACAATGAATTTAGAACCTATCGCTGGAGCAAGAAATATTGCACGGTATAAAATTCGCAAAAAACACGACAGTAGTTTCAAGGGAAAGACCGGTTTTGTATCATTTAAAACTGGTTCATCTTTTGAGATAAACACCGATTCTGAGATGCGCAATTAATTAATAGGACAAGTGGTTAGAGGTTTATCAATTCGTACCAGGAAATCACACTTTTATGCAAGCATGAGCGCGGCTGAGGAGAGAGAAAGTGGGAAAAGTAGTTGATCCGTTCTTAAAACTCCCACCGGCTAGCTCAGCCGAGCGAATACTGAGGGATCGCGAAGGCTTGCCGTCTTACCCAAATGAGCATCTGAGTGAAGAGAGATACCTTTGATTCATGTAATAAAGATTATTTGGCTATTCTGGTTTTCCATAGGGAAAAATCATTTCTTTATTTACTGAGAAGCACAAAAGCAAAGATAACCGAACGTCAACCATTAACTTTGGTTAATAATTGAACATGGACCATTGATTGTAATTAAAAACTTTAGGAAGTAATTTATAATAAGCATCGAAATAAACTTGCATACACCGATTAAAAAAGAAAGCTAACGATATTTCCTTTATTGCAAAACTTTCCTACGTCAACAATTTGCACTCTGTGAATTTCCAACGAGCCCGACTGGTTCATCGACATTTTAAAATCGCCCAAAAATTCCCGTACATATAATCAATTATTTGTAGAATACTCAATGACAGTTTGCTATGTCAACTTTTCATGTTAAATGGGTTTCTGAGTAACCAAAGTAGTTCAGAACATCAGAAAAATGGAAGAGATTTCCTACAGTACTTACGTATCTAAGAAAAAGAAATCTCTCATTGGAAACTTACGAACACTTCCCTATCTCAACAACTTTTGCTTAGTAGGTTAGTAAGGAGCCACGGTGATTCAGATTATTTAAATAATTGAACTGCAATGTATCTGTGAATAAAATATTGCAAGAAAGTTGTTCAAAGGATATTATGGATACGACACAATTAAAAATGATTGAATATGCAGCAATCTAATGGTGTTTTTCTTCTCCAACACCCCTTCTATTCCAACACCTTTCACACAGCTAAACCTCCTGTACCTTAAGAAATACTTTGTTTTAGTAGTTTTAGCAAGATTTTCATCTCCAGAGCTCCATCTGTGTATAATTCTGGGCTTCTCTGCACTGATACCAGTCGCTTCGCACTCTGACCTTTGTTCAGATGTCAGAGGTCTCAGGTGTTGACAAGGCTCAGGGCAATGTAGAGAGCGATCTCAAGGGATGTGCTTGATTCTCCATGGGGACTCTGTTGTGCAACTTCTGTTTGGAAATGCTCAAGACGATACTTTATAATTGCTTCATACATTTTTAATCGGAACTAGTTTGCGCAGCACATAATTTTGAATGAATCAAAAATGTTATTTGCACTGCGTTTTCAAAAAATGGTAGTATTTCCAGTTCTTACCTTTCAACAGGATATAAGCATGAGATGATGGAGGTGGAGAAGCCATTCAAGTTCTAACTTTACAACTGATGTGAAATATTGACGGATAGTAAAGAAAAATCTTTAGAATTGATTCATTCAAATTCATACCTCGAGATAGAATTCAAGCCGGACGTGATGGGAGTGAATAAATCTCAGAGCTGGAGTAGGCATATGTTTTTGAAATATTAAATCGACTTATTTGATTGTGCACGTCATCCTCACCACTGATGATGGTCCGACTGAAAGGACGTCAACGACTGAATGTCATTAATTAAAAACCACAGCTGAATGCACGTTAATGAATGGTTGAAAAGTAAAATAAAATTTAGTAGCTGCAGCTTCACAACACCGAAAATAAGAGAAGAGTGGGAGAATTGCTTCAATAATTCGAAGTTATTTCATTCCCCACTAACCACAACAAAGGTGTTTCCAAGAAAATAAAAAAGCAGGCACCATTTAGAGCAGAACCGCATATTTTATGTTCTAGGTGTGTCTCCACACCGTCCGTATAACAATAACAAAATCAAAAGATCTTATAAAAAACAATAAACTTTAAAAAGAAAGTAATAGGTGATGAAAAGTCAACTGTAAACCGGAGAAACAGAAAATCTGTTACGAATCAAAAACTTATTCTTTTCCAACAAATGGAAGGTTCACTTAACCTTCATCTGGCGACTTCTCGCCATCCCTCTTAGAATGATAATTCCAATAGATTTGTTACGTACCTAGGTACAAACTGTGAAATTCCACCACCAAAACAGTGAACGCCTCACCACCAAAAGAGTGAACGGCGGAACGTGGACCTTGCGCCCGATCGGTTGGTAATATGTCAACGAGAAAAGCAACCTCAGCATAGGGAAGGCGACAGAGAAAAAGTGCTCAGAACCCTTCGACGGTTGAGCGCTGCCAACGATCCTAACGAATCTCCAGAAGCTGCAGCAGTCACTGCGGGTATTTAAGGATACGTTGACTGTTAGGTAGCATTCATTATAGTACGAGAATTCCTCTTGTAAAGGTCTGTTAGCGCCACCTTTTGACTTGTTAATTTAAAACTCAGCCGGCACTCTGAGTGAGAGTCTACGTAATCTCTGTGTAACTTCATATCGACATATCCGATTTAACGTAATTACTAGACCTTTAATTCGTCACCATCGCTGCGTACTCCAAGTTAAGTTCTTTGGGATTGTCCATTATTTTATCATCCTCGATATTTTCTAGTTTCATCAATCTCTTGTCATATGTGTGTTCACCCTTCATTAAAACAGTTAATGTATGGCCGTACTAAGTTTTCTGTTTAATATATCCTGCTGAAATAAACCGTAAATTTGAAGGTCAACCTTGAAACGACTGATGAAGTAGAAATAACTATAATTGATTTGAAAAGAAAAGAAGGCTACGACAATTTAATAGTTTTAAGCCAAAACTAGTTTTAAACATTCTTTCCTCGGGGCTGCGGCTCAAGTGTTTGCCTTTCAAATGACACTTGTTTCTTGTTTGTAGGTTAAAATTTGTAGTAGGAGAAGGATTCGCTGTTACCCCCTATATTACGTTTTCTCTGCCGTAACTCATTTTCTATGAAGCAAATTGAAAATTTTGCACAGGGTGACCCCTTTTTTCATACGTTTCATCCGTCAGTCAAAGTTGAACAAATATAGGAGGAATTGCATAAGTCCCCTTAAATATGTTAGCAATGCTTCAAGGATTCCAAAACGGTTTATGGTTTTGTTGTAGCATGAAAACTCATTGACTTATATTCATTTGAAATATCAAATAAAATGACATAAAAAAACATTTCGCATTTGCTGAAAAATTAAGGCCAAAATCAAAAAAGTGATCAAACAAAATGTGTTTCTTTTAAAAAATTACATATTAAGACGTGTTTCAGAAGAATCATTTCAAAAATAAAAAAATTACCACTCCTCATGAAATTAAAAATAATTTTTTTCATATAATTCATACATGAAACTTTCAATTCACTGTGCAAATATGAAATTATGCTTGCATATCATTTGCAGATGATAATACAACATGATAATGTATATTCCAGATGATAATACAACAGTCCAGGTAAAATTTATGTCTGATGTCTCATACGAAAATACCTCATTTTCATCATTCAAAAAAATAGAAGTCAGTGAGTTTTCATGATAGAAAAAAACCAAGACACTTTTGAAATTCTTGGAACATTTCTAACAAACTAATGGATCCCGATTTTCCAATTTGCATCTTTAATTTTTTCATCACAGTTCAAAACAAAAAATTTGGTATATTTTAGTTAGTGATCGAAAATCGTATATCAAAAGAAAACAAAAAGGAAAATAGAAAACTCGGAACCATCAGTTTTCTTGAAATGTTACAAAAATTTCAAAACTGTTTTTGAATTTGTTCTAGCATAAAAACTCACTGATCTCTATGTCTTTGAAATATCCCTAAAATTAACTAAAAAATTAGTGTTTCAATTTTTTTCAAAAACTAAGTCCTAAATTGGAAAAGTTACATGACTAAAACAGGTTTCTTTTCAAAAAATACATATACTGGCCAAATTTCATACTAATAGGATCAAAATAGAAAAATCACTGAGTTGTTCCCCTAGATCGTTTCTCATTTTTCAGGAGCTGGAATACCAGGATTCAATTGTTAATCACGTTTGTACTCATCCCAATCTTAAACCTGAATTACTTGTTCCTAATTAAATAATTGTATTGCAATATCTATGCTTTTAATACAGGTAATTACAATCTCCTGGTGAGGATGGTGCCAAAGTTGTTATGTGAAAGTTTTCATGACTCCTGCGTTGATTTTTAATTTAATATTGTGTTATTCTTCCCTGCATTTATAAGTTGCCTCTCTATACTTGATTTTCCTCTCCAATTTAAGCATTAGCAACAATCCTATTCACTTATTTATTCTCTGTTGTTCTTCGTTAGATTTATGGTCATTAACGGTTAGAATTAGTTGACCTAGAACCAATGCGTTTGTATTTCACAGGGAGCTCAGACCACAAAGAAAACAACAAAAGCCCTGAGAATCCCACCCATTGTGGACTATCACGCCGCGCAAGCTCCCAAGAAGTTCAAAAAGGCTTTAATTCAACACTTTGTACTGTTGCATTTGAAAGCTAATAAATTCATATGGGACAAAATCTTCCCCTGGTCAAAAATCTTTTGTAAACCGGAGCGCGAATGAAACATGGAGCACAGATGACATCAGTGAACTTGTGATGTTGGTGGAGGTGTTGTTAAGTCGGTGCTGCAACCTGTACTTTCCAGTAATATATGTGTGTTGTTTAAGTATATATGTAAGTGCAAATTTTGTAAATATATAAACATACACATAAAAACTTTTTGCCGATGCGAGTTAATAATTTAGCAGTTGCTTTAAATATGGGATGACATTACAATTTATATTCTGAAATTCCTTAGCTGTGTTTTTGTGATAAAGTTTGATACAAAGTGGGTGTATATCTGAATTAAACTTTTAATTGTCATCAGCAATGTCTTGAGGGAAATGTCCAATTAAAAATTGTTTTCCCACTCTAACTAATTTGTACTGATGGTTACTTTCTAAAATACCTTTGCTAACCTGCCACTACCAATCTACAATGTCTATGCAGTGGCTCAAGTTTATGTTCTGAATTGCCTTTGTGAGAGAAGCAAAAGAAGATTGTCATAAGAGTTAATTCAGAAGAGTGCTCTCAATCTAATGATGACAGACAAATTAGTTTGTCATATTTTCCCAGGTGAACTTTGTTCTGACTCAAAACCTTGTGCTTATTATAAATTGATCTCTGAATTATCCAATAATGAAAATGAAGGGAACAGCTCAGAAATGTTCGGTCACTTCCTGATACAAGCTCTGACTGGTTCAGCAAATCTGTTCCAATGCACAGTCAAAATTCAATATGCGATGCTCCCATTGATGTAAATTAATAAAAAACTTTAGAAAAATGTTTGAGCTCAGTCAGTGATGTCCCTTTAGATTTGCTTGAGTCTGAACTTAGACACAGAAGTTCATTTTATAGTGATTCCTCCAATTCATGCCCTTACTGATACCTCAATTAAAATATTGCTACTGATCTGGAAGACTTATTGTGGTGAAATGTGAAGTATTTGACTCTTTTGATTGAATACTAATACAATACGTTGCTTAACGGAAAATCCTTTCATTCCCATAATGGTCAAATTTGAATTGTCATATTTCAGTGTAAATGTTGAATTTCAAAATGAATTTCCTTCCGATTAAAAACATAACCCTGTGTATTCACTACAGGAAATTACTTTCCAGTGATATATTTGTGTTTGTGAAATTCATATACAAATGCAAATTTTGTTTACATATAAGGATAGACATAAAACTTAGGATAGAAATGACATCAAAGTTACCAGGTTCCAACAATATTCAATGTTCAACAAGGACAAAGTTATTGAAACATACTGAAAATATGTGAAGTCGGACAGTGATTGAGCTCAAAAAATTAATCTAAATCATTACCTTGAATGTAGTACATATGTTAAGCTGTGATGGCTCTCTTCACAGTACCTACCCACAGAGGCTATGAATTATCTCACATAGGCTAAACTGACAGGACTACCACTGTTTGTTAAGAATTTAGCGCTCCATCGAAACTCTTCCTAAGGACGTAAAAGCCGCATGAATCTCGATTCTACTTGGTCGTCTAAATATCCAATAATCGAAGCAGATCTCCAGCAGTACTGGCTGTGACACCATTTGTGTCGTGTTCTAAGCGAGGTTCCGCACTTGTTTCATTTGCTTTGTTTCCACTTCTGATTGGATGAACGAGGTGTCTTTTGACGAACTCTTGTTAGTATATCTACGCCTATATTCATGGCTTCTCTATTTCTTATTCTCAGATGATCGTTCACCAAAAAGACCTATTCGACTGGATGCGTGTTGGTCAGTCATCATTCAGTATGATTTGGTGTTGATAAGGTTATTCAATGCGAATAAAGTTTAATTCTCCTTCCAATAATTAGTCAATACCCCACATGGCCTGCGCATTTGATTTCGATATAGCATATACTATAATATTCTCTATTCAATCACTAGATGACAGAGCTCTAGCGATGTGTGGGCGTCAGTTTGCATAACATCGCGCGGCGAATGTTGCAGCGTATCTTGGCGACTGATGTTAAAGAAATCTTCTTCTCTTGAATTGGACAAGCTCGTCAACGGACGAAAATCTCTTCAATGAGCATCCTATCTGGCAGTTATTATTAGGTTCGTGTAAGCTCATACACTAATTTTTGTTCATTCACTTAAATCTTATCCAGCTTTTCGATTCAGTGCAGATAAATTAATTCAATGTAGAGAAATTTTTGTAACAACGATACGCAGATCGGTCGCATCGTTTGAGAATAAAACGTAATAGCATTACAGTACGTATAATCGGTCACTTAATGCTGTCATGAATAAAAGTTAAGCAGTTTTTTGTTCAAGTATTGGCTATTCTCCAATATATTTGATCATAGTTTAAACATCGGTCATTTTCATTACATGAAAATCAGTCCTCAATGTTGTGTTTTAATATCAGTTTATTTTATCCATACTACATTATTTGACTCAGATTTGATGGCTCAGCTGTACTCAGAGTTACCTTTAAATTAAATTATCCATAACATCACAGCCAAGCTGGATTTTAGGGTACAGATTTCAAGTGTTGTATTCAGAATTAGGTTAGTCAATTTGGCGTTCTCTGAATACAGTCGTAGCCAGAGGGACCAAATGTTGTGCTCACAAGTAAAGCTAGCCTGCCTTGCTCTAAGCACGATGGTTGCAGGAACAGTTGGTCGGCAAATGGTTATTTTGTTTTATCAATTTTTTGATTTTACGTAGTTTATACAACTAATGTATTCCAATTCATCAGGTGCTTCAGCAGCAGTCGGCTATGGCGACGATAACAAGCAAATGGCATCAACCATCCGAGTTCCTGCGTCTTTGCAAATGCTGGCTTCAAGAAAGGACGGGGAAAATAAATATATTTGTTGAACATCTGTTTTGTTTTAACTCCAATGTACATCAGTGACGATTTGATACGGCTATTTTTGTAGGACTTATCATCGTAATTGTCTCGTTTTCTGCGATGAAGGCAATTTGAGCGCTCTTTACTGGAACGTTCATCAGCATTGCAGCTATTTATTCTCAAAATAGTGCATAGTTACTTGATCCAATAGGCCAGACCCTGTAATACTAATCAGTTCAATTATCGTCAATTGTAAGAAACCACATGACATATACAGACAGTATTCAATAAATGCGTTGAATTTTAATGAGTAATTTAGGATATTTTTGCGCAGTTTTTAAAAATGCGGTAATGGGACAGATTCGTGGCCTATTTTTATTGCAAGCAAATCGCAACTATTGGGAAAAATCGCGGCACTGCTAATGAATATTCCGGAATAGAGTGATTTAAGTGGCTATTTTAGCGTAAAAATGGGACACTGCCGATGAACCAACAATAAACAATCGTTGGAATCCATCTGTAAATTTTGATGTAATTCACCATTGGTCCGACGGTAAAAATTATCGAATCTACTGATGAATTCCGATTAAAATTTACGATCGGTCCTATGGAAAAAGTTACTAGAAATTAACTGGTTATCATCGTCGGACTTCGTCTAAAACTCACAAGAATTACCGGTAATTTACCGTAAATACGATCATAATATGAGACATTTGCGACAGCAATTCCGACGATATATCTCCGGTTTATCGGAAGAAAAAGGCTATAATTACCAGTAAATTCAAACGAAAGTTATCGTCGGTCAGACGATAAATATCAGACTGAGATGGAAGAAAGTTTGTAGTTAACAAGTTCCCATGCACTAAGTGAGTGCAGCGAGCAAATAATTTAGCAAGGCAAATTTTGAAAAACTCCTCTTGGAAGTCTGTCGTACGTTCTCACATATGTAATGAAAAATAGAACGATGAGAGGCGTGAAGACTAGCAAGTTCATGCAGAACAACACTCATACGTTCAACATTGTTTTTCCCCGGTTTTTCAAGTGTAAGAGTAAAAAAATACAATTTTGAATGTGTTTCAAGCTGGAACAGAATGTTAACTATTTAGGGCCATATAAGATTAAAATAGAATGCTCCATACCCAGTGTTCAAGTTTTCGCTAAGAATTCCGGTACAATATTTATTCTCACAAAAGTATCTAGCGGGAGGGATCGTTTCCTTTGTGATCATTCTATGCTACTTCATTGGGTGTTCGTTTCCAGAGTCTAAAAAAATGCGAAAAGAGTCAAATTTTTTCTCAATTTTATCTTAATAAGTTATTTCTTGAGTTGTGTAGTAGGAGAAATTTCAGAGCGGTTGTATGATATAAATGCCTAATTGTTTTAAAATTAGGCCTGCACGAGTTGGACACTCAGACTGGTGCAAACGCAGTGCAAGGACAGGCGCCTTCAAAATTCTTTCTCATTCGTTCGAAGGCGGTCGAAGTTATCATGGCAAGTAAGTTTGCTATCAGATTTACGGTTTGGTTGATTTGTAAAGTTCTGTGTACGCTTGTCGGCAGTAAAGTTGACAGCGAGGCCGTTTACTGCTAAACTTTGACAGATAATACAACTTTGTGAGGCAGGCAGTCGACCTGTCGAGCTGCCCCCTGTGAGCCCTACGAAAATAAATCTGCTGATAGGCTAGCTCAATGAGACTTGCTTTGCCAAAATTTTGCCTAAAGGAAAAGATGGCACAGACCTGGAAACTGAGTGCTTATCGCATAATTTATTAAATTGAAAAGAAGATCCCAAACGATGACAGTAGGCAATCTCTGTGATCAAAAGGTGAACAACGAATGATTGATCAACGTCCCAATGTTTTTCTGCCATATGGTGCCCTTTATTAGGTAAAACAGAACTGCAGAATGACGCAAAATAAGATTTATTTCTCTCAACACAATTTATACGTGGTTTTGTAGAAAATTTTTGGCTATAAAATGCAATATCATTTTAAGGATAACCAAGTGCAATTGTACTTATGAACTATAAACATCTAAGGGGTATATAATTTCGCGCAAGCTAAATCCTCGTTATTACTAAGATAACGGCGCAATAGGGCAATCAGCTTCAATGCAGGACAGAATTGACCATAATTGTCGATAGGAGTCAAAGAACAATTATTATTTTACGGCTCTCATGATAAAATTTGGCCATGGAAAGCGATGATCTGGTGAAACGCAGAGCTAATTAGACAAATAATTGCCTGGAATTGACCAATTGGATATTATTAGAATCATTTACGTTTATACTAGTAAATATTCCCATTTTATACAGAATAAACACTTTATCCAGGCATAAGAAACATCAGGAAAGAAAAAAGCGAGCAAAACTCACGTGCTTTAATTGCCTGGGCAATGCCTCTCGGTAACACGAGCAACTCAATACTCCAACTCAATGGCACGTTTCTCAATGGCATCAATGGCATCCTACTCGATGGCATCAATGGCATCCTACTCCAACTCTCCAACTCAATGGCACGTTTCGAATACGCTTTTTATTTATCAGGAGAGATGATTACGTATATAATGCATTAATTTTTTTTCTGAAGCACTTCGTGTATGTTTGATTGATATTTATTGACATGAAAACGTTTACTCGGGAGTTGAAAAAAGATTAATTAAAACTTGTTATAGTCTCCCTTTTTCAATCAGGAGAGCGAAAAGTTGTCATGATCCGAGAACTTCAACTTACTGTATTTTGCGTCCTAAGTTCCCAAAGGCGCCCAATCATATCGTTGGACTGTAGGTTATAAGTACCCTTATAAATCGTGAAACTCGCACGAGGTTTTCAGAAGAACAACGATTTATTGCCTGCATCAAAACGAGCACCAATCTTTTGTAGTGCGGCAATGAGCCCTGAAGCCATCATAGTATGGGCACTGGAGGGCGCTTCAAAGATTCAAGTCGTGAGTGCGTGGCTCTGGGCAGTCTGCATCTAATGAGTCAATGTCGTATTAAATGCTAATCGGTCCACCTTCTGCGCGAGTCATGCAAAGGCAAGTTCCTCGGTAAAATGAATATTATAGGAACGAATGAATGAAGCTAAATTGCTTTATTCTATTTCGTATTCAAGAGTTTTCAATTGAATCTTCAGTGCAAATTATTTTATATATATATATACAAATGTTGCTCGGTTAGGATAAAGAAACTGAAGGAATTTAAACACAGATTTTTGAGGATTGTTGGTCAAAAATGTTGCTCAGCGATATGTGATCAACAGCATAGTGTTGTGGCGCTTGGACCCTCAACTTTATGGTCATGAATCAAATTGCCATGAATAATGTTGATTGTTTTCAATTATTATTTCAGCTAATGGAACTCGAGAGACGCATCATGGGAGTGAAGTTATAAGTATCAACGTAAAACCAACACATGAGAAACGCGTGGATAAGTCCCTTGCAGCCACACACCCTATGCAAAAATCCAAACATACATCTCCCATTTTACGGAGCTCTACAAATATTAATTTGTTCATGTATTCCATTTTTTGCGTCCCATTAACTGAACTCGGTACAGGATAAGGACAATTTTCTGGTAATGATTATCACCACCTAATAAAATATTGGTGAAACCACTTTTTTATACAGCCAAGAAATCGAAGAGTAAAGAAATGTCAAATATTCTTATATTATTGGAGGAAATTTATTTCATTGAGTGGAAAAAAAGGACTGAAAAGTCTTCTAGCTTTGAGCGCATTTCAGTCAACCGAGCCTGAGCAAAAGTCAACACAATGAATTACTGTTCATTTGTTTGATTGCGTTTAAATATGTTTAAAACGGGATACAAATTAAACACTTTGCTACATTCTGTTCTACTATTCGTATAAATAGATCATATTTCAGGAAGTTGCTAGTTACATCCAATACCGATGCAGAGAACTAGTAGAAGCTGCATTCAAGAAAACTACAGATGATTTTTTATTTAACTGTGCATTTAGTATGAATTGTAAAAGATGATTCAACATATTCAAAATTTTATAAAACCAAAAACTTTTGTACAGTGACAGTTGTCAGCCAAGATGTTGTTTATATTGGCCTAACATTTTTATTTAAGCTCTCAGCAATTGCTCCAGAAAAAAGTTACCGTCCAAGCTAATTCTCCATTACAACTTACCGTGAATTTAAAGAGTAAAAAATCACCCAAACACATCCGGAGATGAAATTTGAAAACCGCTTGAGTAGATTTAAAATAGGAATAAAAGTTGGAAGTAAAACATGAGCAAAAAAGTGTGAAGTAGTTGATCAAGAATTCCCGTCTACGGCTTGAATTCAAATCAGCAAACACTTAGATACTCACTGCTTGCTTGACATAGAACATTGTAATGACCGGGAGTTATAAGCTAAGAAACTCCATTTACACCGTGTATCATGTAAGCATTTAAATCACACTCTATGATGAAAGGATATCTATAGCTTGCGGTAATTGTCTCATCTGAACAGGTGATCAAAGCCTCATTTCAAGTGACGGCCCACAAATTCATGGAACAAGCCAACTTCGCTCATCGTCACTAATGTGTCTGCGACCAAAAGATTGTAAACTTTTGTAGGATTAAACTATAGTGAGCGACGTGCAGAAAAAGTCAGGTGCTCTTGACCAAATTAATTCAACATTCATTCACGTACGCTGAGAGGCTGGACGAGTGGGAAGAATTTGTAATGATTTGAGAGTGATTTTTCAATCAGATAATCACTTTTATGAAATTAAGCAGATTATTTTTCAGAACCTTTTAAATAGCAGCTTTCTGTTTACTCATGGGTTCCCTGCGGTGTTGAGAATTTTGCACAAGAGAACCTGGATCAAGATGGGAAAGATGGAGGCAATATAACGAGCGTAAGAAACCATGGCAGAAATGATTTATACGAAAGTATTTCATTTCCTTGGATTTTACAGTAAAATATAGAATTTAATCAGAGGATTGTCAAGTGGAACTCTCGTACAGTGCAACACTGCATTGAAATCAATACTGAACACGATGGTCACTCAGTTTCAATAACTGTGGAACCTCTCAGTCACGTTCGATGATGCACATGGCCTCGCATGGGCCAGCGAAATTTCCCTGGGTAGCACCGAACTACTTTTGGGAAGGGGAAAAAGAAGGTCTTGAGATGGTTGGGCCGCTACATGGGTTTAGACTAAACGCACCAGACGGGCTCGAGTTCGATAATCAATAACTTGAGTGGACAGGATTTTTCTATCTGTAAGCAGATGAGAGACCCATCCTCTCTCTACATGGAACGATAAAAAATTCGCACAAAAACTTTAGCACATTCTATTGCGACTTTCCTTCTATTGATTTGTTTTTTTTTTAACACATTTGATGAAAAAATTAGTATAAGCTTTCATCAAATGATTTTTTTTTCATCTTTACATGGAATGGATTTCCTGAAAAAAAAATTCAATGAATAATTTATCATCGTCTAAACAATGAGACAGTTATAATCGATTTCCAATTAATATTCATGTAGTGCGTAGAATAGTCCGTGTTTTTGAGTAGCATTTCGAGCAACTGATTGCTATATATGTGAGTAAAACTAACTGAGATATTTCAGTGATTTAACTTCTACAGACATAGAAAAATTTTTAAATCGAAAAATCAAGTTCATACTTTCCTGGGTATCGGTAATTTCCATCCAAAGAGTATTCGTACCATCAAGCAATATGTTACCAATCGTTGTCATGCGTCAGTAATTTTTTTCGCCAACGATGTCGTCAATAAAAAAATACACCATCAATGATGTCCTGAACATCAGACAAAGATTTTTCATGTTTTTTCCTGATGTCGAAGGAAGTGTATACTATTTGAGGTAATTTGCTCACAATATTTGTAACGTCTGCCAATACGTACGAGACAGCAAATTGAGGGCAGACCGTTGTATTTTGAGTGAAGGCTTATGCATTAGCGACTTCAAGTTCATGAATGCGGATGCTGCTGAATTGTATCATTTCTTACGCGTTTTGCTATGATGTCATGGATGCTTCATTCATGGTGCTGGTTTTTTGGCACTTTTTTGTAAAAGCGACGAAAAGTTGACAGTAAGTAGCCTGATGTTGAAGTTTGTTTGACTAAACATGCTCTCTGCACATTTTTTTTAACATTCGGGGGATTCGAGTAATGCAGGACGCTTGTACTAAGTGTATGATTACTGGTGTTGTGTTAAAGTAAAGTCGCAATATGATGAACAAGTGAGCTAATAGTTTCCCTTCTCTTGTTGTTTTAGCTATTTTATTTATTCAATTTTTATTTGCATGGTTCACTTCTTTGGGCCAACCATGAAACACATTTAAAAACACCTGAGCTGCAATGGATGCAGAAATGTGTTCTGCAAAAATGGTGAGCGTGAAGTGAGTGCTTTTGACATAAGAGATGTATTGCTACCCCAGTGAGCATCGCACGTTTCTGTATCCTAAAATGTAAATAGATGAATAAAAATAAGCGTAATTTAAGTTTAAGATAAATAAATCATCTCACTCATCGTTCGAAGAACAAGCTCTAAAATTCATTTTTTGAGTGTATTTTTCTATTAGTTTTAGATGTACGAGCTGTGCTTTGTTTTTTCTCAAATTACTTTTAACTAAACTTTTCGCACTACTTGAAAATCATTTGGGACGGTATTTCAGCTTGTTTCCGTAGTGTTTCATGTCTTTCCTTCTTTTCTTTGAACTTATAGCGAAAAAGCTTAGAAGCATTCTACAGGAGTATTTAATGTATTTATAAGGTTTCAATCATTTCACCTTGAGATTTTCCAAAAGGAAGTAGTCTAATTCCTTCTCTCACTAACATAATTAACCCATCACACAGTTATTGGACACCTCGTAAATTTTTCTGTCGATTGAGCTAGGACCTTTGTCCTAAGAAATTTTTAAAAACAACAGTTTAAACATTTCATGCATCAACTTCTTCGAAATAAACGAGTTTTCTATCTCACTTTTCTTAACACATAGGAGCCATGAGCCTCACACATGAGTCTCAATTATTGTGCCTCACACTATTTACATAATTAGCTATATATAGTTCATTTTTATTTCAATCCCTAGATGTTTTTTCGTTCAATTAAACATTAATGAAATGAAATGATGTTAGTACCAGTGTTGCATCATTGCTAAATTGATGCATGACATATTTGTATGTTTAGCTATCTTTGAAACCAGAAGTTCAATAATTTTAATATTTTAATTTTTTTGTGAATTCAAGTAAAGTGGTGTGTAAACTACAAGAAAAAGATGAATTGTGATGAACTACAATAAAGTATGGGAAAAAGATCTGCACCAGTGTTGTATCAATTATTATCATATAATGATTATTACTTTTATTTTCTGCGGAAAAAATGGTAATGAAAGTGGGATACGGAGCAAAGCACCGCTCAGGGCTTCGGGGAGAGTGCTTTCTGATTGACGTGCATCACCACCCAGCCGTGATCTCTTGGTTCCTGCGTGCTTTGAAAATTCTGATGTCTCTGATATGACTAAATTTCCCAGTTGAAATATCTTTAAAGGTCACTTTACCTGTAAGTCAATCGGATGAAATCCTAATGAATGATAACATGAGCTTAAAACCTTTCAAATCTTTAACTGCTAGGGCTTTTGATCACAACTTGAGTCACTCATTATTGTTTTCCTAACGCGTTAACCGCCGTGGGTTAAACTAAAGTTCAGTAACAACTAAAATGTAGAGACAAAAATTTTATTGTAGTAATTAACTTTGAAAATAGCAAACATTATGTGGATGGGACCTTCATTTAGCTTTGACTAAGTATTTATAAAACTTAGTTTGTGACTACAGGTCGGTCTGCAGCATTACGAAAATTCGCTCCGTGTAACCACCGGTGGTACATGTGGCGGTTAACGTGTTGATTGCTGCGGGACCAATGCGACCCAGCTATTTGGTTTTCCTTTGAGTGTAAGAACTATATCGATGACAAAAAGCAATGTAAACATTCAGCCAATTTATGTCAAGTTCAAATTTTTAATATTTGGAGATTGAGAATTGGGCTATTCAGTATTCTACCACAATCCGGTATATGGTATATACCAAGCCTTTTTCTCTTTTTTAGTAGAGAGTGGCTGAGTATCATTGACATGATACTCTTACAGGGAATGAACATGATAGGGATTCCCCAGGCCCCTAGTCATGCCCGAGCTTTAAGGCTTTATTTTCCTCTCGTTTAGTGCCCAGGTAACATTCCTTGAGGACAGTGACCACACTGCAGGCAACGACCCTGATTTGCCGCGTCAGCATTTTTCACGCCAACTGCTGCGTACAGAGCTCGAACCCGTGCATGAAGCACAGAACGCAAGCGCTCTGTACACTCGGCCACTGCAAGGCCACAATATTTATCTACCACAATCTAATTCAGATAAATTAAAGTTCGCCATCATCATTAATGGAAAGCTGATTTTATGGAACCGTTGTGTTTCATTTTAACTAATATCATAATCAAATGATAATTCACCTCACCTGTTATTGTTTCTGCAATTATAATATTGATCTATATAAAACGAGGCCTTTTTTGAAGTTTGTCTTGCTGATTTTGTGTCAAAGTTTGAATGGTTTTCTAAGTAGAGACATTAAGTGAAATGGCAGCACTGTTAGTTGAACAGAGTATTGTCTCCTACACAAGCGTTTATTGAACAGATTAAATCTTCAGGAGCATATGAAGCTTGTGAGAGGTGCAAGTGTATGAGCATCGAAAATGAGCTACCAATTTCTTTGCCAGAGATTGATTGTTTTCCACGAACAAATGAAGACTTTAATCAAAAGGAGTAAAAAGAACATCACATTGGTACATTTCTTATGGTAGAAGTACTTAACATGAAGATGATTGCCCATTTGCTTTTTGGTGACATGCATTATAATTTACTAAGTGGTACGACAATGCTTCTATACATAGTTGGTACGATATAGTTTGTTGTGAAATTTCAACACGTGTAAAAAAAAGTGTGAAAAAATTGATGAGATTGTGAATCACAGATTAAGAAATCTGCTATACATCCAAGATCGTTGGAACGATTTATTCAGAGCTGCAGAGTTAATATGTTTCAAGTTTATTTTAGCCTAACTGTTTAAAAGGGTGTCTTGTGAATTTAAATGTGTGACCATTTTGTCATTCTTCCAACACTAAAAGGTTCATTTTTCTCGCAAGATGACACAAAATCCGAAGATATTTGAGCTATGCCAATGAACACTGTAATTATTTATCACGAAATAAGAATCTTCACAAGTCTAAATGATGTCGTCTATGTTCATTAGCTCCAGAGCATCCATGGTGATGTGAGACATTTTGAGCGTAGGCATTTTTACACAAGTGCATTCAGACTGATAATCGTGAGATTTGAAAACCACGGAAGAGAAGTGATCATTCATTTTTACTGCAGATATGAGCACGTAAAAGAGGTGAAGGCCCGTAATGTAAAAAACACTTCAAATTGGTAAAACTAGTGGAATTATAACGCTAAAGGTATAATAAACCCTTCTAAACTTAGAAAGTCAGCGGTTTTGCTGTTTGATGGCAGTTTAATTAATGTGGTAATCGAAGTTAGTACTATACGCAGAGTTAAAAAGGTTAAAAAGCTTCAACCTGCCTTTTTACATTCAGGGGATTCTTCCAACATTGAATTTACATTGTTTATTTATCAGAGCACTCCTCCTGCTCTTACTAATATGAAAAAAGAAAAAATTTCTTATTCCATGCCTACATTCTTCAGTATTACGAGTTCGTATATCATGCCGCTCGAACATTCAGTGTTGCAAAGCTTCAGCTTCTAAAACGTTTCAGCAGTTCTGCTGTTCTGCACTGATTCTCCATCATAACTTATGAGTGAATTTTTTAATGACAAGCATTCTGTTGCTTGTATTCCTCAAAGCTGGTTATCCGCGCTGAGCGACGAAGCGAAGACTGTAGGTGGCTTGAGGCTTCAAACCGATTGCAATCGCTAGAGGAAATTTGATGAACCCTAAATCGACTCGCCAGAATACAAATACAAAATATTTTGAAAATCGTGCACACATGATGGCCTGTTTAAAACTAGATCAGAGGAAAATTCATGAGTTAGCTGGCAAAACAAATGTTGAAGCAAACCAAAAAAATGAGATCAAGCATGGCTGTTGCTGCCCATCTCATGGCTGTTGCAGACCATCTCCAGCAATGAAGAGAAGGAGCACATCATAACCAAATCAATCGACCCAGTGTTTCAAAACCCCATGAATACTCAAGCTCTTAGGTTTGCTACCTCCATCTCCTTCCGCGTGTATTCTATCGAAAGGTAAGAATTTTGATGAATGAATAAGCTCACTGGCTTTTCCTCTACCATCTCTTCCTGTTTCCTATGAGTTGAAAGGTATGAACAGGAGTTGATTCTCCACAACCATTACCGCCTTCATATGTCATTTAGAAAGGTAAGAACTAGAAGTACTGCCAATTTCTGAGAATACTGTCAAAATAAAAAAAATAGATTCTCATTAAGATCCCCTATGCATTGGGAAGAAATTGTTTAAAGTTGAAGTGCTGTGGTTCACTCTTTTGCTCCCATATTCTTCTTTGTTCATGTTTTTATACTGTTTTGGTGAAGTGGACCAAAATCATTTGTTCTCTTTAATGATATGTTCAGCATGCCACCACCAGTCACAGACGTGAGACAACTCTACAATATTTTAAATTTAGGTTACCTTTTCTGGCTTAAGTCCCTTTTTTAGTATTAATTCTTTTCTTCTTCAACTTCTATCTTGTTACATAACTTCTTTCAGCCTTGCATTTCCTTGCGCAGGATGTGAGGGCATACTTTGTGCATAAATACATCATTCCCATGATTCGCTTCAAATTGGGCCCTTCTTCCTTTCTCTCTTGCGAACACCTTTGTCTAGATTAGAGAGGCCTAAAGTAACTTCTGATCTAATTTAATCCGTAAGGGATAGGTATATATTATCAAGTGAGAACCCCAGTGTTAGGCCCACGTCAAGCTCACATGGACACCTAGCCATCTGGGATCTAACCACCTGGGATCAAAATGGTCATCAATTGGGAAACTTCGAGGTTGTCCTATGTCTAGCTCAGGTAGGTGCATTTTCCCCAAAAAATATAGATAGCCATCATGTGGTCTATCCATACGAGTTCCGATGGCCCAGCCACATACGGGCTTCATGTGTGGCCCATATCTGTGTCTACTTGATTATAAGCGGAATAATTGACGAACTTAATTTCAGTCCCGTCAAACTGCTGCTAAGCCTGTCACGGAAAGAAGGTGTACGTCTTCCGAGCGAGGAAGATCTTCAACATCGATCGTTGTCACACTGTTTGATTGAGGTTTACTTCCTTGACTGCCATTGTGCAAGGAACTCTAGGGCTTAAGAGCTGGAAGAAGCATGAATGTAAAGAAATGTGTACGATGGGAATTTTTTTCTAGAAAATATTGGGATTTATACTTAGATTTTGTTGAAATTTCATATGTATTCTTGGTGGCACTTGATCTGTAAAGTTTGTTATAAAGTCCTGTGAAGACCCAACTCAAGTTTTCTACTCAAGTAAATCAGGTGCAGACAGCATGTCCTAGTTCCATTTGCTGCAGTGAAGTTTGCTACGAGGAAAAAAGAATAACTTGGTCAAAAATCATCAAGCTGAAACACTGTGATTTCCAAATTTACTTATGTGAGAGGTACGCCCCTCCGAATCATCGGGGAAAATGTGTACCATTGCGTACCATTCCTTTTGTATTGCGGGCAAAATTGAACCTAATCCAGCAAAAGCGTGCCTACTCCAGGTTTAGTGAACAACGAAATTAAAAAAAAGGGAAAACATCATCTCCACGTAATGGAGAGCAATAATGCAATTAGATGTTCATAGACTGCAATGTGTTTCCTAAGAATTGCGAATTGTCATTAAGAAATAATTTTTCAAACGATGTATTTCATCAAAGAAAATCGTTTTTCATTGGTTGCCTGAGTCCCATCACCGATATAAGCTGTTCGAAAATCAATACTTGCTAGCTTCTGATTTATCACATGTACGAACTGCTTTTATAACTTCCAAAATCTCTTCAAGTGATGATGTTTGGTTCATATTTTCGTTTGAAGAATTAACAACCAGACGCATGAAAAAAGCCATTTACTGAACGGAATGCAGATGTATGACTGGAAGATGCATTACAACTGGTTTAAAAAACTCATTTGCATTTCAGGAGCGAGAGTTTAAAAATAACGTATTATGTGAATTTGTAAATAAGATAATAAGAAGCGCGTTAATTTTTGTTTCAAGTTTTTATTGTCCTATTTTCATAACTGATAAATGAAAATGAATACAGTACAGTAAAGTTATTTCAGTCTAATTAGTAGTGTCTGGTATCTAGAACGAATTCAATTGGAGTCGTAAAATGGAGCGATTTGCTTTGCTCTGGATACTTGGATGAATCAAATTCGTCACTGAGGGCCCTCTGCTCTAAAATCTTTAGCTTTGTAGAAATTAAATTTAGAGAACATAATTGATTCAATCATCTGGATACAGTGCAAAGCTAGGCTTGTAGAATGAATTACTTCTTGAATGGAATTGCTAGATAAATCCACAGTTCAAGTCAGGCCTTCCGGTCCCGTCGAATATTAAAATTTTGAGTCATTTAGAAAATCGCTCTGTTAACATCTGGTCTCTATTCATGTTGGTGAGTAGAATTTAAGGGTTTGAAAGTTACTCCGTATTCTGTCAAAACGAAACTATCCCACAAATTTGCTGCAATCCCTAAAGTGCCAAAACACATCCTCCCAATCTTCTCTAGTTCCTTAAATCAGAACTCTCATCTCGCAAAATCAATTGAAGAAAAACTGGGAATCGTCACCCTTAACATGGAGGTCACCCAAAACACGGACGTCACAACGGAAAATAGAAACCACTGACAGACCACATATATGCCTGTACATCATCACCTGCAAGCCTGAAGTCAGATGTCGACCTTCCGACCTTTAACACAGCAGCGAGTAAAATACCAACCTTCGCGTCGAGACACTTCAGAAATTATAACACGAGGCCAAGCAGTATATTATCTAAGATTGAGAATAAACGTAAAATTTGCTCTGAACCGGAATTAACATTATATCATACGAAGTTGATTTAATTAATCAGCCTTTTGCAAAACTCTTTGCGCTTACTGCAACACCTTTTCCGAAACCTTGCCATCGACTGACTGAGTTACATTCGTCATTTGCAGGTTATGAGAAATAAGCATCGTCGAACGAGACTAAATAATCACGAACATATGATGCAATTGTCTCAAACGCATTTTATCATCGGCAGGTAAGCATTACAAATTTTGAAATTACAATTCTGCGTATTTTTCATGCATGCACAGATACGACCGGATGCAAACATAAAAATTATTTTCATGAGTTCAATCAACTAAAAATAGGATAATTCTGCTCTGGTACTCGATTCATCGGCGATTAAAATTTCATTTTCCTCTGCTCTGAAACTGCCATCTACTACCTAAACCGAGTCTCCTTTTGCCTCACACATATTCTCCGTAAAGTAATATAACTAAGTAATATATGTAAATACTAATCTTATTTTCAAATGTACATGTAATGATATATGCAGTTTGTAAAGAAATATAAAGTAATGACATAGTATTCCCTATACTACTAGACAAAATGCTCAAATTTGAAAATTGTGTGGCGCTTCTCTTAATTATCCGAGCATAAACAAAGAAACTAGAAATTATTGAAAAACGCAAAATAGTTGTATTACATTGAACGTATTTGAATCGCACAATTCACTGGAACAAAACAAAGAATATCAAGTCTGAAAACAAGCAAACATATTTGTGAACGTATTAAAACGAAAAATTAAAAAAGCTGAAAGATTCCAAAGAAACAGGAGAAAGCTTGTACCATCAAGAAATGTTAAAGGAAATGTATTCCACAAATTGATAAAATTTATAAAGTTAATGTTTTTTAATAACGTTTTTTTAGTGATCAGATTGGAAAAATTTTTTGCCTCACATTGAAATATTTTATAGGCTGACTGGCGAAGCGTCTGGTAAACAAATGAAATTATTCCGCCAAATCCGTCTGCATTTTTCCCCATCTATTTTCAGATCGATTTTGGCAGCAGGTTACAGGTATTTAACTTATGCGATATAGAATGCCTAAGCTTTGTTAACCTAAATTTTTGCTAAGTTTAATCATTTATGGTTAGGAAATTTACGCCCATTATTCCCAAATTTGGAAATCTCCGGACTACAACTACGCATAAATTTTTCTAATAAGTTCTTATTGGTTAATGTTCAAGTATTATTCCCAATTCAGGTCAGTAGGCATTGCAAGCCCAGGACAATTTTATCGATGCGACTGAAAGTAAAATGTTATATGCAAGCAGCTTTTAACTAGTGGTTTGTTCATAAAACTAACTTATCTCTAATATGGCATTAAATAAATCGTCTTGGTTCAAGATGTTTGGTTATCATGTTATGATAATTTCGAACACAAACAAAATTTATTTGCTATTTGATAGTTTAAAAATGGTACAATCATTACCATTTCTTGTTGTGCTGTCTTGTATCGAATGGCGATTTCCGTAAATTGTGCAACCTCAATTTACTAATGCTCACACAGCCAGAAACCATGGATGGTCTGCCTTAGATTTTTGAATGACCTCTCAGATGGCTTCCAAAAGATTTTATAGCTTTCGAATCACGGATGACCAACTTGCATGTGAGATTTTTATTTGAATAAGTCCGTGCTCGACCGTACACGGTTATTTGGAGCATGGGGAGAGTTTTACGGTCGAAATGGTCGACTCACATTCTAAAGGTCGATCCTCAGTTTTCAATGACGTGCGGTTCTCTTCTTCGTCTGACTTAAACTTGTTTAATCTTTTTACAGAGTTCGTAGTGAAATTTGAAGTTTCTGCGCCCACCCATTGAAGACTTACATTTTGAAGTGCTTCCTCACAAAGGTAACAGAGAATGTTTCTTAAAACAAGTAGGGAATTAGGCAGAGTTAATTAAAAAATAACTAGAACGTGTGAGACAGGGTAGAAATTTTTTTTTAAATTAAACATGTCATTAGTGATAAATGTTTGGGTGAAATGATTGAATGATAATTTTACTTCTTCATAAGAAATCAATAAGCTACTAAGCAGTCTAAGAAATTAGTTAGTACCCTTTGAAGTTGCTTGAGTTCACATTATTTCACTTAAGTTGCAGAACGAGTGTTCCGATTAGCCATGATTTATTGAAAATAAAGGGCAATTATTTGATGATTTATAGTCGCTGTCAAGAATATAAATCACGCAAAAATTTATGGTCCATTCATGCTCTCTGAGTTCTCTGTTGAAACGTTTGTACATTTGATCTTTCCTGATTCATAGCTTGTACTGCAAACTAACGCTGAAAGTGTCAGAAATCCAAGTTTGAGGGACGACATGTGGGCTTGCACTACTTGTTCAGAGCTTGTCGGTACTATAGCCTCGTTCTCAACGCAATGAAATTGATCGAAGTCTTCAGTCACCTGCAGAGCCGCTTCGTCAAACAATAGTCGGAACTGTGTCACGGAGTTAGCCTCATAACTAAAAGCATTCAGGAATCACTCAAAATTGAAACTTAATCTGAAAATAAAGCGACATTATCAGGCATAAAATCATCTTCCTTGATTGGAGCCACAGCAACAAATGTTCATTCTGGGACTGAGTGTGCTTACTTTGAAGAAATTTTTCTGTTCTGAAAAGCTCTAGAACATGAAATAACACGTTATTTTATTTACTCCTTCCCGAACGAGGATGTCAGCCTACGAACATCATGCTTCTTGCTGAAGCCGACAGTGAACGAGCGGTCCTAACGTGTACGATGATCGCAGTTTAAGAGGTGGTCATTTTTACGGTTTATTCAATTTGCACAATACCCTTTAACTAACCTCCACTTCTGGTGGCTCGTTTTTTTCTTCTCAGCATTGATGATGTGCACTGTTTAAATGCACGCGAGTTGAAGTTTCAGGCTCCAATGTTATCGCGCAATTTGCTCACACGCCCAATTAGTGTCAAGTTTACAATACTGCACAAGAATTGCTATTTTCTTTTTGAGACAATTGATTTTTCTGTTTTCACTCCTACCTACATAAACAAAAGCCATTGAATTATATTTATGAACTATTTTCTACAGTAAACCAAGTGTGCTATTTCAAAACTTGCATTCCCATCCGTTGTGATATATTTCTTTTAAAGCGTAAGTAGTTTCGTTCATGCCAGAATACTTAACCCTTTCATTTATATCTGTTTCCGTAACCATCCAAAACTTTCCTAATTGACTAGCTTAATTAAGCAGCTTCATAGAAAATTTTGGCTACGAACTGTGAGCAATGAAAATTTTCTCTAGTTCTCCAGCTCCATTATTTTACCAACCAAATTCAAACACGCCTTATAACTCATCAACTTAAAAATTGAATTACTTTCGATAAAGCAAGGAGGTAGAACTTCCTAGCATGAAGTGCAGACTAGCACGTCAATGTCGACCAACAAAAATTTAAAGAGGAACTTGCAAATACTGAGAAGCCGTTTAGAGTTTAGACCGATTTGAGCCCTTTATTTGCTCATCGTTATTTTGAAATGTAAACTGTGAAAGTGAACATTGATTCTTATCTTTACTTTGCTGGTTGAGCAAATACTTTGTTGAGAAATTAGTTCACTCGAATGTCTGTTGGCCTAAGGGTTTATCTGCTCGCCTGAGAGGTGCGCGTGAAAAACTCAGCGGCTCATAACAGAACACGTGAATTGAAAATTGGCACATTTTCATGCGTTTTTCCTTTCAAAAATTTTGTATTTTGAAAAATTTTGTATTATGAATTGATGCTCAACATGAATTTTTCTTTGTTAGTCATCCGGCATAAAATATTGAAAATTTCTTGTAAAATATCTTTAATAAAACAATGAAATTAAGTGTCTCAATTTGTGAGACAAGCATCAACTTGCATGTACAGTATTTGCATGAATCGGTCTGGCAGGAAGTATAGACTGCACGCGTATCCTCCAGAAGGGGCGTTCCTGAGCACAATTAATTTATTTGCTCCAGTGTAGCAACGCACATTGCATGAATTAAAATCCCTAGCATTCTAAAGCAATATCCCAAATTATCCCGCACAATGCCGCTCCTGTAAAATAGTAGGGGGCTTCGTTCTGCTCTTCAGCTCAAATCGACATTATGGCCCAGTTTTTTCTCGCAGGGGGGTGGCATATCCTCGTTCACAATTAACATTTTCATCTTTCGGATCGAAGAACATTGTTCTAAAGTCACACGACATCAATATTTTGTTTTCGATGTCTTCATTCCATAATTTTTCACTTCATTTTTTTATCTGTGACTTTTTTAGAAAACCTTGATGACGTTAAACACAAAAATGCGCTGAGAAATAACTGAAAAATTCAATAATGGCCTCGTATATTTTTCTGAATGACTGCTTGCATGTTATCCTAAAATCAACCAGCAATCTTGTTTTAACATTTGAAATGCAGTCCGCAATGTAAGGAATTGCGTTTTTTGGAAGAATTGTCCTTCTAAGTTAAAAATCATTCAAGCATTGGTATAAATGGATTTGTTCTCTTCGGTGCCATCTTTCTAAACTGCGAAAATTTCATCGACGAATCGTTAGATGGGCCTTAGTGAGCGAGTTGAAATTAGTTGCACGGATATTGGGATCCTAAGCTTTTCATTTACGCGGGAGTGAAATGTACTCATAGGAGTAAAACCGACATGTATGCTGTATAACAGTTCTTCAAACTAATAAGTCTCCCAGATTGTAGAACAAAGCCAGGATGAAGAATGGTTTAGATAAAAAGTGGATTTCCACTTTACGATGGGTATCAATTTCATTCAAGACTAATGTATAATTTTTTAGGAACTAGAAAGAAATGCAGCATTTTCTTCATTTTCTGGTTAAATGCTTAAAAAACATTTCACTTTCAAACGATTTAACATGAATCCTTTCGGTTCAAGTGTGATGTCAGAATTTAATTGCATAGTTTTGTAAAACCTCACAATAAACACAATAATTATTAGCTAATAAAAAGCATGGGATTCATTTCCCCCGGGGAGAACAATACATTTGGTTTACGGATTAGTCATGAAACATTGAAACACGCACTCTCGTTTTCCACGTCTTAGCGCTAAATAAAAAAAAGCCGATCTACATAAGAGTGATCGCGGAACATGGGAGCATCGTTATAATTAAGCACATGGAAATTCAGTGCATTTCAGAACCGTACATGGTTGAAAAACAATCCATCAGTGTTTAATCGAATATCATGAAAGTTATCGAATTTTGTACTCACAGTTGCAATATTTTTGCAATTTCAATGAAATTAAAGGTTCGGTTTAATCCCTGTTAGTGCTAACTAAAACTTACGTCAAAGTGTAACGACTGTGTTAAATTGCAGGAAAGGATTGATACACCAATTTGAAGCTATTATTCCCCCGACAGTTTGAATCTTCTCTGTCAAGCTCATGACTCTAGATTCTATCTTTTTTATATATGTAGGAAGGCCTCAGCAGCTACAAGGTAAGGGAACACCTAAATTACGCAGTTAAAAGTTGTCAAAACTAAACGCGTGAAACAGCATCTTGTTCGGGCATGATGTATGATCAGTCGAAGAAATTAAACTCGGCATTTGGCTTGTGATATCGATAGGGATACTTTTATTCATATAAAATATCAACTGTGCTTGTTACGATTCACAGAAATATTGATAGAAAGTCGAGCATTCGCCATGGGCTCGAGGTCAGTGCACATGAAGTGTTCCCGACAGCAGCGAGACTCGGTGTGGTGTTCGTGCTCCCCAGCCTAACTGCTGGATTACTGCTCGTAATTAGTGGGGCAGTCTCGGAGCTGAGAAGAACGAAGTAAAAAACCGCGAAAATGACAAAATATGACGCAGCCTCATTATGATCCTGCACGTGAATCTTCTACGAGCTTTTGAGGCTTCTTTACAGCATGGTTCCCACACAAATTTCTATCGCTGACACTTTCTACACCAAATTTTAGTGTGAAATTTCTTGGAGTGCAGATGCGATCTTTCTTAATGCATTTCATCAGAGTTTATGATTATAACTGAAATACTTTGTTACCCACTTGAAGTTTATTCATTGAATAATCTCACAGCGAACGTCTTACACTTTCTTCTAGTATTTACTTTGGAGCTCGTGAGAAATTTTTGCCACGCAAGTTACACTCATTAGTTTTGAGGCGTTCATTACAGCAACTTTGCATGCTTGATGCAGCTAATAGAAGAACTTTCTACAATTAGCTGGAGCGAAGAGAAAGTTAACCGGAGCTTAGATTAACTCTGAAGTGTAAACTCTAACGAGGATATAAATTATTAACATTTAAAAGTGAATATTTTATGCTTAAAGCATTTTCCAAAGTAGTACGAAAATTCAGTCAATGAGTATTTGAAAAATAGCAGGATAGCACAACTAATATTGAGCATGAATTACGATGGCCTAATGAATTTCAAGAATAATGACTCTGCTCATATGAGCCATTTTCTTTTCTTGAATGTTATGAAATTATTCCAGATTCTTTTTATAGAGTGCAATATTTCAAATTAGCGAACACCTACAGTTATTTAACTGGTTTTTGGAATTTACATCACATCACATTCAGGCACAGTGTCAGTCTTCCCATCACTAAGAAGACGTCTGACTATAATGGTGCAGGACAGGAAGATGGAGAAGCCGATCAAAAGCCGAGATTTACGTTTGTCAGCCAGTTCTCACGCATGTCTGAAATTAACTCCCGAGTAATGAGGGCCCTTGCCATACTGTGCGTTTACTTACCGTGCTAACAGAGGAATTTTCTGCACCACAAAAGTGATGGAGAGATAAATTAATTGGAAAATACAAGTAATCATTGTCACCTGGGAAGCTAATTGACACTCCGTGGCATTCTGCCTCTCAGTCCGCCTTCCATAAATGAAGAACACGATGACAGACTTGCTAACCTTACGACGAAGCATGACAGATCTTCTTCGGTAATGTTAAGGCAAAAGAATAAATATCAGCAGTAAGTATAGGAGTGTGAATTACGTGTTTTTCCCCAACTATTTGGTGCCGGTATGAAGTTAAAAGAAGCTGCCTTAGCTCAACAGGGTGGGCCTCGATGTTTATAGTGGTGGTATTTTCAAATATTTATTACACAATAAATATGAATTCTGGAGACTCATACTCGTCTATCTCTCATTTTGAACTTTCGCTTTTTAATTAAACGAGAAAAAAAGCTTTTTCTTAATACGAGGAGGTTCAGTACAGTTACGAAGGATGAAATATTTTTCGTTCATTGTACGAGTGAGCAGCTGAAAGAATCGGCATCAAATTGATTCACAGAAATAGCGATAACAATTGAAGTATTAAGAACAAACTGCTGGTTGTTGCAAGTTTGTTAAGGAAATGTTAATCAAGATTGGATAAATGTTTATTTACTCAATTACATTTGATTTTAAACCAATGACTACCGTTATTTTCAAGGCATTTGTGCATCGGACAGCATAAGTTCAGAATTGATGGAATTGTCTAATTTCTAGGCTGCTTCTCCAAATCTTTGAAAATTAATAAATCGAAGCGTTAAACAAGTTTTAAATTCTAACTCTTCTGAATAACTCGATCATTTCCTTCTGAATAACTTCTAACTCATTTACTGAAGGACGGTTTTTAAAGGTGTACATCGATCTAAAATGTGAAGATCAGATGAATTTGGAGCATGATCCAAAATTCAAAAGTTTGTCTTTTTTAAGAAATGGTCGTTATTCAAACAATGTACTCTTATAGACAAGTTGGATGGCTGGGACAGATTATTGCCCGTGCGCCAGGAGACTCCGCTGTGTTGTGCACACCTCTCGACTTCAGTGTTTCGAAAAATTGTTTTTACGGGATCGGGTACGAACTTTTTGAGCGATACTTTCTATGAATATGAACTTTCGGGGAAGACAAAAAAACAGCCCTCGTATTTACAAAATTATTTGTGTTCAAATAATTATCCGAAGAATATTTTTACTGAAGAGTTACGAAAATTCAAGATGGAAATTTCTCTGCGAAGGAAGAATTCTCACGGAGCCGAGATCAAGCTTGCATTTTCAGTTACCTTTTATTGGAACCCGTAAAGAGAAAATGAAAATTGAAGTTTTGTCGTCAGTTGAAAGGTTTTTTCCTCGAATAAAATTCTTGTATATATTTAAATAATGATAGGAAAATCGTGTCTTATTTTAAACGAGGGGATAATCCGGATGTGATGTTGACCGCAGTGGTATTTCAATAAACGTGTGATCCCTGCGAGCGATCTTATGTAGATTGCAAGCACTGGGCACCAATTACTTGCGAGGTGTGCACAACACAGGGAAGTCTCCTGTCGAGCGGGCATAATCTGACCAAGCCATCCAACTCGTCTATAAGAGCACATTTTTATGAATAACGACTATTTCTTTAAAAACCCAGATTTCAAAATTTTGGATTCAGCTCCACATTTGCGTGATCTCCGCATTTTAGAATCGATGCACATTTTAAAAAACCGTCTGTCAATAAATGAATGTGATACGGCAGTGAAATTTTGTATTGTTTGTTGAAATTTTCTGCAGTCTTCTGTTTTATTATTGTCTTTTTAATGTCATTGATATATTTTCGGTTTATTCAGAAGAATTAGAGTTCAAGTTTTTTACAGTTTGACTCATTGTTTTTCAGAGCACTGAATTTTAATTTTTTACAATGTTTTTAGCTACGTTGGTTTTCCTTTTTACCCTAGTTCAAAATTGAAACGCATTATGTTTCAAGTTAAACAATAAGGATTATCTTGTATAATGGGTGACACAATTTTGGGTGCCTCTACTGCATGCTGAGCGAGTGATTTGAAATAAGAAAACTCTGGCCAATATTAGGATCCCAGCCAATACAAGCTTTCTGGCCAACGTAAGCCGACAGCTCCAATACGCGTTTCTACGACAAAACAAGGTTACTGGCCAATATAAGCTTACATCTCTACAACATTAATGCCCTTTTATGATACAACTTGACTCGAAGCGTCATAATTTGATAATAAATTACTTTAACCTCATAAATTTTTCAAATAAAATTTCAGCCAATGTTTGATTGTAATACAAAATTCATCTAAACAGTCAGCGAAAACTCAAAATTATGTACCAGTTTTTTACTAGAACAGGAGCAGGCTCCAACTTCTAATTTACGGAGAGTTATTAATTGTTGGGAATGCATGGTGCAGTCAAATCCACTACATTACAGTAGAAAGATTGAATTCGATTTTCTCTGAGTTGTAATGCTCGAATGACTCAGCAACAATAGCTGCAACAGGGAAAATTCAGTGCCTTTATTTCGCCATCACAATTCTCTGGACGAAAATAAATTATTACTCGTATACTACAATTGAGTGTTGGGCTACGAAACGAAAACTTCTTAGGCTTAGACTATACACAATTTGAAACTGATGGATAACCTGCGATGCTGGAAACGAATATAATACAAAAAAGTTCCGTCATTTTGGGATCTTACCATTTCGTCATTCCTAATCGTTAATTCAAAAAAAGTCATAAACAGAACTTAACTAAACTGTTTTAGTTTATGTTTGCTGTGGGGTCCTGCAACAATCGAATCATGCAACCTTATGTTTTCACACCATTAAAGAACGTGACACTCATCTGAAGTTTCTTGGGGAAGAAGAGGCTCTGGATCAATGTGTTGATCGATGACGTATTCATCAGAACGCTCTGGGTCAATGCATTGATATCTTTCTAACAGTTCAGGGCAGATTAATCCAGATTAGACGTTAACTTCAACATCGCTCGCTAAATGAGGTTTAAAAACTTTTTAAATAACATTTTAGGCGATGCTTCAGTATAAGACTTTCAAATGAACACACATTTTCTCAACCCTGTCATCTTGGCTAGGAGTAAATATTATAAAAATGTGAGTATGTTACCTCAGGAATCATTTCAGCTGCCTCTGCTCAAGTTTGATAAGAAAAATTAAAACTAAATTCCAGTAAACTTCCGCTTAGATTTCTCAAGGCGTGGAATACTCAATTCAAGTACTGGCAAGAACGATAGCTGATATTCAGCATGCAGGAGAGCGTCAGCCAGAGTTCTCATCTTCAAGTTTGTAAAGTTTTTGAAAAAAAATGGCTGGAAGGTAAAATTTTTTTATATTGTGATTACCTTGTTAATGTTTTTTTATATTTGAAATGAAACATATAACAAATGTACATATTAAATTTAAAAAATGAATTTGCATCCAATATATCCACAAAAAATTCAAATTCTAATTCGAAATTGTGTTGCACTAATCACAGATCTTTCACAACCCAATACGCAAAATAGTATAAAATGCTCCTATTCCAATAATATAGACCTCGATGTTCGGTTCAACACAACCATGGGTGAATGAAGTCACATTACTTCAAAGTCGAAACATCATAAAAGCCTACGACAGTGTGAAAAATCCTGTTTGAGCCGAGGAAGCAAGTTAAATAGGAACTGCTGACAAATGATTCCTAATGAATGATAAATGCATGTTAGACTGCCAGTGACCTGTCGGATAAGTTTATTTTATAATCACTTCTTCAACCTAAAAATTAATTGACAATCTTTTACCATGGGTGTTGAATAATTCAAAAACAGTGAGAAATTTTTCAACAAAAACTTCCTCAGGAATCATTGGAAAATGCTTGTCAAAATGAAAATGTGTGAAGGATCCTTCCCTCAATTTAGAGAATGGGTTCTGTATCGATGGCTGGACGAAGGAGAACGTGGATTTTTCATTATGCTTTAGTGAAATAGGTTATCTGCAATTGAAAAATAAGTTGGAGTTCTCCCATCTTATTATTGATCAGCAATTTTTTCCTATTTTTTTAATGAAAGCCGGGTGCTGAATTTTTGCCCTACCTTGAATCTTACTGAGATCAGAGCGTAGACGATTAAAAACAAAGACCCATGCATTCAAAGAAACAAGATTATCAAAATACAGAATTAAGCAAATAAAATCGTTTCAAAAATTATTTTCGAAAATCTGTTCAGTGGCAAATTTGGCTTATCGAAACTGCATATCGTGACCTTCATGGCATTGTTATTTTTGGAAGAGGTTGTGCTATTTTGACTTGAGAGTTTATTAATGCCCGAGTTTTCGCCAAATTCGAAATGATCATCCATAAAGACATTTAATGCAGATGAATTACCCAGATTTTTAGGACATTCTCTGTTCTCCGTATTTATGAATTCCTGGTGTAAAGTTGTGGAAAATGTTAGCATTTCACATCGTACTACAAAATGTTGAAATTTCATTTCACAAAAATAATTCTCACTAAACTATTTTAAAATATTCCGCTTTTAACAGAAGTGAATTTGAAAACACGTTACGTTCTTCTTAGGCCAAATTTTTATATTAAACCCATTCTCTGAATAATTGAGGGCATGATGTGATTCAAAAGTTCATTTTAAGAAAGGCAGTTTTTACTGACCCGTTCTCAAATCTATTTTCGTTTCTCTAGCATACTCTTTACGAAAATTTATACGAAAGTGTTTAAAAGTCTGCTCATTCCGAGTAAAAATCGCCTACACTCGACTAAGAATTTGGAAGAACGGGTAAATTATTTTCAGTGTTTTCAAACTAGTGCTCTGTGTAGAACCCCTTTTTCCTTTAGCGCAGAGAAGGAAAATATTTATTACATCATCATTCGAAGAAGCATCATGTCACCCTCTTAGTAGTTGTGAATTAATTAACCAGCATGCGCTGGTTTAATGGGGCGTACAATGCTGTAAAACATTGTAAACATTCGAACGCATTTCAACGAACGAACGTGATTCTTGCAGGGGCAACGAAGAAACAACGCAGGTAACATAGAATCAAATCTGCGAGCGAAACTTAATAAAATATCTTTAAAGTATAATCTAATTTTATCAGAAATTGTGGAAAATTGTTTAGAGTTCATAATAAAGTAAAGCATACGCCAGAAATAAACTAAATTAACACTAATGAGCACAGACGCACATTCCAATACGTTTAATTGTGAAAACGATACAAGTCGCCCAACTCGTCAGACGTAAATTGAGTCAAAGCGATGCTGTTTTTTTCCTGTGGATCGAACGATAGTAATTTTAACGAACCCGTGGGAAAAGAAAGAATACTGAGCGGCTTTCCTTCGATTTAAATTGATAATAATTATAGAAGCAGCATTCTCGGGCTTACACGTGGATTAACAAGTACCGCTCGGTTGTAATCTTAGAATTCCTCAGCCTCCTCTGGCACAGACCAGAATAAAGGATCTGTCATGCCATGAGAATAAAGTAACAATGTGTACTGCATTACGCGTGTGCTACACATTCCATGCTCATGTAATCCTTAGTTTTCATCAACGAAATAATTATTTTGTGTTTTTGAATGCGTTTTTTTTATTTCTGTCTTTAACTATACGATGCCTTCCCTTTCAACAAACAATTCATTTTTTTTAAAAACAGCTATAAGAATGCTCTGTTTAATTAGGAACACCTGATTGTTACAAATATAATGTGCATATAATCAAACTTCTCAATGTTTTTTGCTTTTTCTCACGCACTTGTCAGCATTCTCTGAAATTCGAGAAAAACAGTGCGTAAGCTAACATTTAATAAGTGATTAGACTATTTTCTATTGAAAAATTATAATAAATTTCACCAGCTTCAAGTAATTTTATTTTCAAAAGTATGAATACTGATTGGTATTTACGTTAGCGTGAGCATTTTCCGCCATAGCTTTCTGTTATGTTAACAAATCACGATTAAAATTACTCGTACATAATTTATTGCCCATCGAATAGCACATTCGCTAGTGAATAAGAAAATGATGACTCAATGACAATGTGACGGTGCAATTCAGGTTAGACTTGTTTTCTGTGCTGCAATTACAAAGCGCTACCATTGAGCTCACCGTATTAAACAAGATGAGAAATATCATGATTTTTCTTCCTTGTTCTGTATTGATTGTCTTACTTGTGCCCTCAAGGCTGCTCTCTAACCAGGCGTCAATCTTCACAAAGAGTCGTCAGATACACAACGAACAAAGCACACGAGCTCGAGCCCTGAAAAACATCAGTTCAACGAATACCTTAGTCATAAATCGTGCTAATTTCAGTGCCGCAAACGCGGTGCGCGTGTGTGCCGAGGCAGGGCCGGGATGACGCTTCATTCGACAAGGCGCGCACCTGCCTCCATAAGCTGATTAGCGTTGCTATCGAACACGCCGCGTCTCACTCAGCATTGTTCTTAGTTCGTCTCCAATAATGTTATTAACTTATTAACGATCCCCGCTACACCGCTCGCCGAGCACTAATCGTCACCCCCAAAGAATGTCTTCCTTTAAAATTTGCCATTAAAGCGTGTGCCTTGACGACTTCTGCCGTGAACTCAATATTGAGTCGAGCTCTAGCGGGACACTATTGTACAAAATATTCTACGTTTTTCGTTCAATCATAGTAGGAAAGGCATTATTTAACTTGCGTTTTTAGATGTATATTGCATTTTCTGCAGTGCGTGCGAGGCAAATGATTGATTAGGGTATTTTCTTTCTGTTATTTAGGAATTCCGTCCGGATGGTTACATTGCACGGTAAGAAAATTATCTAATGTTTTTGAGCTAGTTTGAAAGTCGAATTTTTAAAACCCGAAATGTGCTTCTAACATTGTCAGTGTGAGTATTAATACACTTGAAAATTTTTCTTCCACGCTCTTACAAAGGACGTATCCCAACCACTGTGGTGAATTTAGACTAAGGACTGTTTAAATGTTGCAGATATTTATTTCATGTTTTACTTTAAATCGTTTAGACTTGAACTGCATATGAGTACCCACGTTTTTATTGACTTTTGATACAACACAAGAATGTTACATAGTTTATGTTCATTCCAATGGTCAGGTATCAGTGTAGTTGAGACGACGTACATCAGTGTAGTTGAGACGTACAATCTCAGGAGGACGTACACTTAAGCAAAAGACTGACATATAATGACGCGCAGACTCTGTTAGCTCACAGGTCAGAAGCTGTCGCATCACCTGCAATTTTGCTTACTTGCAAATGCGGCCAGAATAGCCTGGCTGCGAGACTCCCACCATCAAAAGAGGCAATGTACTGGTGCGACTGCAGCTCCGACAGGAAACATTCCGACAAAGTCCGTTACTGCGCACGCATTAGCTGCGCACCGTGTAGATGTGCTTCCAAATACGTGCCTGGGAAGCCGGAGTTTGGGCGTTTAATATTTTCATTAATGAATAGCATGCACGGGAATGTCTTCTGTATCTAGGTCAGTTACAACACGCGTCCCACTCGCGGCGTGCCTCACGTGTTAAGATGGTAATATGATCATGTTCAGCAAAGAAAGTACAAAAACATCGTAAGAAAATTCTTTGTCATGGCATGCCTTCACTTACTAAGAAACAAGGATACTGCATGATCATTTCAAGCATCTCACAATTGAAGTTTTGTTTCAAGTTGCTCATTTTAGAGAGATATGAGCTACATAGAGCAGGTGTGCAAGTTCGAGAATAAATATTATCGTGTAGAATAATTTTCACATTTTCTACTAGCTGAATACAAATGTATCAATTAAATAACGTAAAATAACCTGTGACCCGTAATGCTCACAATAATGGCATACAAAGCTTGAAGAAAGACTAATCTTTCATACGTAGCATAAAAAATATTAATACGTTTACATATCTGTCAGTGTCAGGTAGCTGATGCAGGATTTGGCAACTGTAATTGACGTTACTCCTCTGGGTTGTAGCACGCTCCTAAGCAACCTTTTCTGGAGGCTTGTATATATTTTTTACGGTAGTGATACGTCAGATTCTACTCTCAATATTCGATCGCAAGAAATTCAACAGACAGGCAGAAGAAAAGAGGTGAAATAATTGAACCTAATATATATTTATAATATTAAATGCACTGAATCCTTGCTTTCGATTCTCGAACGTACCTATGCCGGAATGGTATTGAAAATATTTTACATTTATTCTCACGATTATAGTGCGATGATCCCAAAATGAACGCAAAAAGAAGCTGCAGTTTTTTTAAACATTTTGTCTTTATTTAACGACTGAGAATTTCAGGGACGTCCGATGTCCAAAAGCCATTGAAACATTCAGAATGCCGTAGATGGTGCACTTCTTATACTGCTATTCACCTCACATTTATAGATCCAAATTTTTAGAACTACAAAATGAAAGAAGTATACCTTTTTTTTCCGCGTCTGCAAATTTTTTGTATGACAATGCAATGAGAAGAGATGAAAGAATTGCTCGAAACAAAAATTTTCATCGATGAAAAATCGTGCATGCAAGAGAGTAGGCCTGTTTTTGACCACAAGCGTGCATGTCAGAATGACTTGATAACAATTCGCCATTCGAGCGTACAGGCTTAGAGCATATAGAGGTACGCGATCTTTAATTTTTCTTACATAAGTGCAATTAATGAACATCATATTTTGAAATTCAAATTATTAATTGAATTTGACCCTCACCCATACACACCAAGATTGAGGCTTGCATACATACACCGCGCGAACGGTATTCATAAACATCACTCGAAAGTTCAAAGCTTAGCCAATTAAGGCGTTCGTGTGTTATTCTCACCTTTAAATTTCACTTGTATTGTAAAAATAAATTTGAATTTGAAGTGCATTCGTGTTGAAAGTCTATTCATGCATTGTGTCAAACTCGATTGCGTGGTTCCGAACCAAACATAAATGAATAACATTTTTTGGTGTTCGTGTATTTTCTGCGCAAATTTTTTACTAAATCATAAGTTCATTGACGATGAATTGAGATCAAAATATACCATATAGAACATTTAGGAAAGATAAAATTTTCCTTCCTCTCCAGATTGGAGCTTTTTAGCGCCAACCTAATGCAACCACTCGGCACAAACAACAAAATTAACGATCTTGACCAGAACGAAGCCTGCCTTCCCCGTCGCGTGTCGCGGCAGCTGGCGCACAAGAAACGCAAGCGTTACACAAACAATTCAATCAGTTTTTATTATGAGAAATATTTCGGTTGAGCCAGTTTCCGGTGCTCTTTCAATACGTTGCCCTGAGGCGGCGCTGAGGTTGTGTCAGCCATAAACAAGCCGTGCATTTCGGCCGAACATTTCAGAAGAGGGAGCAAGAATTGCTCCATCGCGACTACGCGGCACGCAGGTCGGCAGGTAACAGGGTCGAGTTCTCGAGCCTGATTAACTTGTGATGACAGTGACAAAATCCTCTCCAACATTCGTTCAGAATGTGGAGTCTGACGTTCAAAAAAAGTTAAGTTCCAAGTTTACGCTCATTGAGCTGTCAAGTGTTATTTCTTTCGGTCTGACGAACTATAAAAAATAACAATAATATTTTAGGATAGAAATTTGAGTTAATTTCGGTAAACACTTCTGAAACATTTCAGCGACTTCGAATTTGGTTTGCCTATTTGTTCAACCGTTATGCAGGTGTATTATTTAAAAAAAAACGAAACAATAGAATATACATACATGATATAAAGGGTATAATAAGTTAAGTTAAAATTTTAGAATCCGGCAGTGAATTCCAGTTGTAGATACATAAGTGGAAGCACCGTTCGTGTGATGATAAACTGTGTATTGTATGAACTTCTATATGCCGTATGAACTGACGAATTGAAAACACTGGATAAATCTCTCAGATGCGATTGGGATGGAAAACAAATTGCGAATTAACTAAATGCACAAGATAAAAATATGAGTGAATAAAAATTGAGTTATCATTCTTCACTTTTTAGGAGTGAATGGATTTCTCAATTTCTCTTAATATATTTCTTGCTTTTCTAGAGCTCATCTCATCACGGAAACCCATCGGAACTTTTCTAAAGAATTTAATTCTTTAAAAAAACAGTCGAATGAAGCGTAAAACTGACTTCTGAATCATTCCCAACGCCTTGCGCCATTTCTGTGTGAAGATTAATTTAGGCACTGATCATCAAAACCATGTTGGCAAACAAAAGCTTACTCAATTTCTGAAAGAGTTTTTCTGTGCATTGCAATTTTGCTCCTCCGATTCATCGAACATTCTAGTTATATTGCATATTGCAATATTGCACAGTCTAGTGATCAAACATCGCACTAGGTGGAAGGCATTCTATGCAATTCGACTACAGGTATCGTCCAGTCTATGAGCAAACTCAAATAAAAAATTAACTCGGCACTGCATGAATGACCTCATGCTCTGAAGATTGATGACTCCATGCTCTTGATAGCCATTCTTGCCGAGTAGAGAAAGCTCATACTCCAAGCAGTATGAAATAAAGAAAAAATATACAGGAGAAAAAGTTTTCAAATAGCTGACATGAGAACGAATGGGAGGGAAACACGATTACATTTAATGAAACAAAAATAGTCAAGTTCCAATAATTTATTTAGCAAGAGAGTTCTAATAAAATATTAAAAGAACGATTGAAATGTAAGTTCAATTGAGGAAAAATAAATAGAATGAAACTGATGCCACATCCAAGTTTTATGAACGCCGTACAGAAAAAATTATGCATTATAAATGTGTTGAGAACCACGCTGCTATTCGTTTCAGCATTTTTTTTTTCAATTCGGCTCAATTTGGAACGTTAACCCTGCATAGTAATTGATGAATGAATCACTTGAAAAATCGTCGATGTATACCATCGCAGGTTTCTCAGAAATGAATAGACACGTTAGCATTTTGAATTATTTCTTAATACATGGTTGTGTGAAAATAAAACTCTTTAAATTAATGTTAAACCATAACTCAAAAAAATGTTGAAGGAAAATTCCATTCGATTTGTTAGGGTCATTATTTACCCAAATAGATAATAGAAGAGCGTCGATTTATACACCTCTAAACAACATACGGACAGGTTTTCTACTCATAGCGTTAATAATTTATTCTGCTTCATAATGGGACTCCTGTTTCAAAATGGAGAATTGCACTTTTCCCCAGTATAAGTATGATGCATCAGCAAATAAACAGGGCTCGGCTCAAGTGATGGTTTGCTCAAGGCTAACACGGCTAACAACCACGGAGCAGAAGCACTCACAAGGAAGCACTCTCTAATGAGTCGGAATATCGACGGATGGAAAAGAACGAGATTTCATCAGAATTAGGTCTGTACATCACCCCTGTTAGAAAAATTAGCATACGACAATATAATCCTTTCGAAATGTTTCATGTGATAAATTCTTTTTCGATAGACACACACTCAAACATGTTTCAAACGAATGATGTTCGTTCCATCTCCACCGAATGTTCAGTGACTTTCACCTCCGGCATTGATGTTCACTGCCGTATGATAATACATGTGACATATCAGCTACTGGACTCAGCTTAATTCGTCCATCGAAACATTTTTTGAATGATGAATAATTTCTTCGATCCAGAACTTACAACATCCCGCTGGCAATATAATTTGTGTCATCCCATGTCACAGCACGCGACCCGATCTGCCCTCATTGTCTGATGTTACATGCAGCCTTAATTTGCTCTTGGTTCATCATTTCGCGCTCTTGTGAGCTTCTCATCGAAGTAGCACCTGCTTATATTAAATTCAGACTATTATTCTCTAGATTTCATCAGTAACACATGGTAATTACTACGGAGTCACACTTATTGCACATTAATCTCTGCCTGTATTGGTCTTGTGCTCCTATATTTCATGATTTCATGAGGCTAAAGTGAATTTACTGCCATACAGCGTGCTTCAAATTTGTTGTATGACATAATCCATAATGCCACTGATCTCAAAGTTTTCAAGACAATCCGCACAGTCAAGTACTGAAAAGTCTGACCGAATTTCTTCCCTACGCTTTGTGTTCTTGATGGCAAATTTTCGTTTATAGAAATTTACTTTTTTATTTATGTGTGAACTTATTACTAGGTCAAAGCATTTTACGTTATTACGCTATTTAGCATGTTAGCTTGAATATTATTTTCTAATTCCCATGAGTTATTAACCCGTCATGTATCATTATGTTACTTTTTGATTCATGCATTTTATTTGTATCGATTACACCTTCCTGCAAGTAACTTCATTCAACTAATGATCATAGTCCGACATGAGACACGGTTGCTATAAAGTAATCCACATTTAATGAGGTATATTCTTCTAGTGCAGCACTCGTTTAACACAAGAACTAATTGTTTTCAAAAAAATTGTGTTTCCAACTGTTGAAGTAAGAAACAGAGCAACAGAATTTCAAAAGAACAATGGCTGACAAGCGTATTACTCCAAAAAAGATACCAAGTCTGGAATTATTTATTTATTTCATAAATTATACCGTTTTTTATGTTTGCCACACTGCCAACTGGTCTATCACATTTCTACTTCAAGTCCCAGGGGTGAGACATGGGCACTAAATACAATTATTGAGTTGAAATGTTAGAAAATTCTAAATTTTTCCCAATGAACATTATACTAAGTACACAAAGGGACTAAAAAAAGTCGCACACTTTTTTTTACTTTCTCTCTCTATATATTTTACATTAGTTTTTAAAGAGTTCATAAGATTCAGTAACAATGTATACTGTAACATTCTATACGTGTTTTTCAAGTTGTAAAAACAGTATTGAAAACTTATCGAGTTTTAAATTTTCATTAAATCAGAGAAATGAAGACCTTAGAAAAGAATTTCTCAGCATTTGAGAAAAGATGGATCACTTGGTTTCATCACAGTGGAAAATCAAGTGGGGACATTTGTGCAGTAACGTAACAAGTTTAAATATCAGAATGATATAGAGATCAATAACGTGGTAGAAACAAGATGCCGACCTGGTTCAATTCGTTGAAATTGTGTGTAAACAGCCTCACAGTCTGGTGAACAGAGACAGACGCTCTTTGGAGAGATTGTTGAAGAAGAATCAGCGTTCATGAATCAAATGATATCTAGCAAGTTTTGTCAAGGTCCAGGAACAATTTTTCAAACGACTGGGAGTGGAGAGAAACAGATAAATTAAGGGAAATACAAATCCACTAAAAAGCCATTTGTGTCAGTAGTAAATCGGAAAAATATTTCTATTTGGACATTAACACTCAGATCGGATTGTTGACGATTGGAAGCATGTAATGCAGTCCGATCTGTCCAGATTTATCCTCTTTCAGAATGATGGGCGAGTTAATTACGATATTGCAACAGTAACATCAAGCTATGGATCCATTTTGCATCGTCCAAACTGTTCAGACTTCAGGAGGCAGAGTAATGCTCTGGCGTTGTTTGCGCTAGGATGGACATGGATCTGTTTCGCTGTGCAGTAACAAAATGAGCGCAAAGGACTTTTAATTGCAAGTCCTTTTTGACTGCGCTTATCTTCCCATTTAAATTTGTTTTCCTTGTGGCAACATGATCTTTCAAGACGACAAAGATCGCATTAACTGCGCTAAAAAGGTTTAAGAATGATTCATTCCGAATGAGGAAACCATGAGCATGGAATGGCCACCAAAATCTCCTGATTTGAACACCATTTGAAATTTATGGGATGAGCTCGTGAGGTACCTGCATGATTCATTGCTCCTTTCTTCAACATTGACTGCTATTCGGGATAGGTAACGCAAATTATGGTTAAAAACAGAGCTGCAGCGGATTCAGAATTTTTTGTAATCAATGCCTGGTATCATATGGCAGCTGTAGTTCGAGCCGAAGCGGTCCTCGCTCGCTTGTAAACTTCTTAACCACGCGCTTTTTTTTGGCCACTTGGTGCACATAAAGAGTTTTAAATACTTCACACAAACATTCCGTTTGAACTTCCAACAAATATCCTCAAAATCAAGATACTCTGAAATTTAGAGTTTTTACATGGTCCTAATATGAAACATACTCAGTGAAATAATGTAATAATCTTGGCATGGCACGCGCAGAAAAATCTGTAAATGAACAATCATGTAGAAAATTTAATTCTCAATGACTTAATAAAAACAAGATCGTTATTTTCTGTCGTAGCATCAATGAAACTAGTTTGTGTCCTATTTAGTCCACGGTATGGAGGGAAAAAGAAATAAATGGGTGTAGAAAGCATTTAATTACAAGTTTTACTCTTTGTTCAGCTGGAAAAACTAGCCCTAAAGAAATTCTAAAATAACCCATCTTGCCCGTTGCACGTACTTTTTATTAAATTGTAATATTTGATGGCATATTAAAAAACTATACCAAATGGAAGTACAAGGTATCCCTCAAAGAGTCATCAACTTTTACAAATGCTCGGACAGAATAGAATGTGTACGCAGGTCTTTAGTTCGGCCTTTTTATGTGATCAAATTTAATGATTACTTATAAAGCACTGGAATATTAAAAAGTGATATTACAAAACATATAAATATTTCGAAAGACTATATAATAGTCTATACAATGCATTATTGGCTCTGACAAGCTCCAGTATGGCTATTCATGACGGATGAAAATCTTTCTATAGCGGTCAAAAAGAGAGTGAAACGAAATCCGCGCAGAACGATGAGAAAAATGACATAATACATCGGTATTTCAAGCTCATCTATGCGTGGGAAATTTAAACATACTTTGCTGTAAAACAAATGCAAGAACCGACGTAAATAATACTTGTAACAGCTTTCAAGAAGAAACGGCATGAGATTGAAAAATTGTGTTGGCGGAGATTCAGAGCGCCATCGACACTGTTTTCATTTGGTCTAACGAAAAAACCTTCACAGTGAAGACTGTCCTTAGCTTGCGGAACGCTAAAGTTCAAGTGGGTGATGCAGGGGACTTGCCTCAAGGTAGAAGGATTCATTTCTCCTTCACAATCCATCTGGAGTGATGGTGTGGGCTGCAGTTTCTTTTGGTGGATCTAAGTCTTTGATTTTTATCTCGGACGGAGTGAAAGTGAACAGTCAATTTGACAGCAAAATACTGACTGAAAAATTTTTCTTATGACTGTGAAAGTCTTGGAAGTAAATATGTATCCAATCGCGACAAGGCTCCATCATTCACGTCAAATTCAATCTAGCAGGGGTGCAAGGATCATTTAAACAAATTTTGGAACAGAAGCACGTGGCCTCCGCTTAGGTCAGATGTCAATATACTGATGACTACGCTATTTGGTGCATCAGGTCCACTTCATCAAGTGGACCAGAAAGATACGAAAGATACACTCCAAGCTTCACATGGTCTACTTTGGATAAGAAAGTTGTATGAAATTTATGCTCCTTGAATACGCGTTGTCTGGGCCCTATAGTTAAGGGGGAAGAAGGTTATTTTCCAATTTAACTGTTCCTTTGAATAAACAAAGTACCATTCAAAATATGTGTTAAGTTGCATCATTCTAAATTTTTATGGATTTTTGTTATGGTGTACATTTTTCGAGAATAGTAACATAGGTCTCTTTAAATCAAGCTGTTATGTGAATATATAGTTTTTAATTGGGCTTAATTAGTTGAAAAGGTGCACAAAAAAGGAAGCAAACCCTTCAAAACTTCCAATTTTAAAATTTCAAAGAATCTTTTTCCTAGATTAAGAATGATACTCAAAAATGTAGAACTTATAAAAAACACAACGATTTAGAAAAATTTTGTTTCATTGCAGATCGTTTCTGAATCTTTGTACACGTATCGGAAACGTAGTTCTAGGTCTTTTTTTATTCGTGGCATTTTTTTTTGACCCATAGAAAACGAGTTATTTGAAGAAAACGATTTCATTTTGATATTTTCAAAACATTTGTCCTCTCTCAATTTTAAATCTAGTGATGTAGTTTCTTGCATTCAATCTAACTTCTATAATTCTAAAAACAATTAAATGTAGAATTTTATGTTTGCCCTTGTTTTATTTATTTCTGTTTCTTGACGATTTTTTCCAAATTTTCATCAAAAATCGTTATATATAACTCAAAAACGAAAGCAAAATTCAAAATTCTAAGTTTAACCTTTTTTTGAAAACTTAATTTACAAGCGACTGCAAAAAAACTGCATTGCTCTAGCCTCAAAATTGAAGGAGGGGCTAGAAAAAGAAAAGTGTTTTTTGACATCGGCGGAAATCAGTGTTTTGAGAGGCGGCGAAGGTGCGCAGCCCAACATTTCTACACCTCCCCCTCAGAACGGCCTCAGCAAAACTGAGACTTTAGCACTCTCGCAGTCAGAACTGTCAGTCTCAGATACAGCTCTCGGCAACTGCTAGATGTAACAATGCATGACATTGGCTAACAGGTAGGGGCTAACTTGATGATGTAAAAAAGCCAGAAATAGGGTTGCTGGCGCGAGCCCGTCTCTCCCTCTTTGGGGTGGGGATAGGGGGTTATCCTGTGGTTTTATACTCTTTTTGATGTAACCATTTATATTAGGCTAGACATTTTTCTGAGTACTTTAATGAAATAAAACGCAATTCATAAAACAAATTTCAATTTTCGATGGCATGGTTCACTTAAAGCTAATCAACAATAATTGCTATCAGAAAAGAATGAGGGTTTATCTCCAGTAAAGTTGACTTAAAACGCCCGATAAATGGCTCAACATTGACACCGCAACGATTCTAAGTTCGTAAACATACAGCTTGCAATATTAATGATAAAACATCAATATTAGGGGGAAAATACAAGACACATTCCCTTAGTTCTGTCACTAAAGTTCACCATGGCATATAAAAAGCGTTAACGAAAGAAGAACACCATCATATCAAGCGTTCGACGGATTTGGTTGTCTATGCTCTGTTGACGTTAAAACTTGAAGAGAAAATAACCATCTTTGGAGTGAAAGACAGCTATATATAATGTGTTGTAAAATGAAAGAACACTTCAGAATCAAAAGTCGCGGTTTCAATCCTCGCCTTTTGATTGTGTCATTAAAGTTTTTGCCTCTGTCATTGAGAATATTTTTAGAAAACTTCTAAACTTGCACCTCCCACCAAAATAGTCTAGATAAACATTTAAAGTTAGACGTGCAAATTTGATTTCTAAATACGACTGAAAACAACAAGGTACTGATGTGAGACATCCGTGTTGGCAACCCCCATGGTGACGCAGACTGAATACAAGAAGTGATAGCTGCGTCTGTAGGAGCGTTGATTTTAGCATACGTGTTGGAACACGTTTTGATAAGAACTATGCAGGAACGATTCGCAATATGTTCGAGACAAAATGCGTTCTAAGAACCTTCCTATCAATGAATCGAAAACAGAAAATCATTTCAGAGTACTTAAATTTATTGCATTCAAATCGTCACGGCACTCCCAAATCTCTTCTCTGTGTTCAGAAAATCTGTTGACAAAGAAAGAATCTAAACTTTCTGAAGGAACGGAAATCAAAGACCATGCTCACTAGTAGCCTACTTAATTAACTGAAATTAATACATGGGTGTGTTTAAAAACATGTGAACGCGCAGAATATCTTAATAAAAATCTCCCGTGCCAATGTTGTAAATTGTGCCGTTAAGACCTGCTATTAATTTAAGTTTCATGATCCTGAGGTTATTTGCTATTTCCTCATTATTCGGTAGAAATTTTCATTACAGTAATTGCATCTGTTTGCAATAATTCCTCAACAGTTACCTAAGGTGCCAGTTAAACGATTGCAACACGAATTTACCACCCTGTGGCTGAACTACGTCAGTTTCACGAATTTCATTCATGTTATCACCATGAATTCACAGTCCAAGTTCCTGTGAGTTTCCCTGGAAAGAAATTCACGCTGCTTGACGAATTTGTGCGCTTAGCGTTCCCTCTTTATAATTGCGGTTGCTGGGATGTCGCTGAATTATTTTGAGTGCACAACATCTCCCGGAGGGAAGTGAATCGAAATTAATTTAATAATTTAGATAGAAGATTTGTTGTGGGCTACAGCTTGAGAGTTTACTGTTATCAGATATAAATGCACCTATTAAATACGATCATACCCTTGAAATACTCAAATAATACACACACACCCTCAAAGGCGTTGATCTTGATTATAGGAAAAACTTTCAACAAATTAAAGATAGCAGTCGAGTGGCTATACAAGACAATCTGCCGCATGAACATTAGCGCAAATAATGACGAAATGATGGGTTGAAATTTCACTTCTAATTTCGAAATAAAGTGTTACCATCAGATAGAGGCGCGGGCTAGGCAGTGTGGCCGCAGTAGGGTGCGGAGTTGTGTGGCAGGTGCCCGGGCGTGAGCGCGCCGGGCTGAGTGAGGCAAGGTGTCGCGCACGTCGCTCAGCTCAGTTTGCAACGAGCCGTGAACGTGGGCTGGTGTGGCTTTAGCGTTCCTGACCTCCACTCTGTGATCCCGAGTTCGACGTTCGCTTCGCGTCCTCAGTGCATCGTCGCTCGAACAATACTCTCTTCCATTGTAGCTTATGAACAATAGTCAAGATATCAAGTGAAAATTCGGTGCGCAAATTTTCTTCATCCGTCTTGGAATCTCAAAAGTAAGTGTGAATCATGTTTTTAATCACAACTCAACGGTCCCTCACATCCTTTAAAGGAGAACACAATTTTCACCCCAATTGAACACATAAGTCCAAAACAGAAAATGTTAGCTTCCAATAAATCGAGTAAAACGTGCATGGTATTTGTCTCCGTACAATTAATTAGGCTTTGTTTCAACATATGCTCAATTCCATTTAAAACCTAGCTACCATTGCCAGACTTCATGACTATCACAGTTGTCATGGGAAAATGTCGCAGTACACACATGCCAATTTTAATCTACCTTAAAATTCACAAGACAAATCATTGAAACTTATTTCTGAACAAAATTCAACTAGTAAACATTCCCGGAATCCATTATCAGAAACGGTTCTCGCATAAAAAAAATCTCACATGGCGGGAGGAGATAATACGCTTGCATTTCATGCAGCTAAGTAGTTTTTTTTAATTAGTGATGTAGGCATTTCATTTCTAGTGTGAGATTTTCCCAACATTTTTTGGGAGTGTATTTCTCACGCTTGAGCACGGGAGGACTGCGGCCTGCCACGTATCGTGGTAGCGTGGGCAGAGTCGACGTTTGGATGAAACAAAGCTTTTATTTTTCTGCTAGTGAGTTGTAACGATTCCAGAACCCGTTGAAACGAGTTTATTTTGTTTACCGCTCTCAGTGAAAGTTTTTAATTTACTCACTTTCGTGTGTTCTTCACTGTTCGCGGAGGATTAAATTTAAATTTTGTACCATTTCTCCTTTCTCGTTTCGGACTTTGACGGCTACAAAAGTCTGCTGTTGCTGGTAAATACTGTTGGCTACCGAGAAAAACCCATCAAAATGCTCGATCTCATCAGGCGCAGGTCTTTGATGGCCTTTAATTTCAATCGCGCTCTCGGAAAACAAAGAGGATTTTTTGTATACTGCCTACCAAGTCCCACGCTGAAAAACATAATCTCTTTCCTCTCCCCCTTTCAGAAAAATAAACAATCCCTCGATTTAATTAATGACATTTTTGCGATTGTGCCTTCTTTTGTCAAGCTGCTTGTGCGTTATCACAGTTCCCGTACGCTCTTCTGTCATGTTTATGGTAGAAAAACACTGAAGAGGTAAAATAAAATATCTTACCTCCCGAACGGATCCATGTTGAATAAGTGATTACAATTTTCAATAATTAATACTGAGCCATGACATTTTATTATTTCAGGTTATGACAATTTAAATGCTCTGTATGATCAACATTGTACAACATCAATTGTGATTCACTGAAGAAATTTATTATAAAAATGGACTTTGATTATTTATTTACATTAGACGAGATGATCCAAATATCATTTCCGAATTGTACACCAAACTCGGTATTGAGATCTTTTTTGCTGTTTTCCCGTTCCTTGTTCATAAGAGTAAATTCATGTTTTCATATTATTGTTTTGCTTCATGTATTACTTTTATCTTTTGTGTTTATCTAACGATTGCATACGCCATGCATACATTTGGTATTACGGCCCAAGCGACTGGATTACAGCTAACTCTGATGTTGTGATTTTGGTAGTATGTACAAACCACCGCAATGTTAAAGTAGTAATGCACTCTTGAAAAATATAAATTTTTAATGAACTCTTTTGATGCGCGTCTTTTTTATTTCAATTCTATCATTTTGTAATAGAACCTGTCGATCAAAATAAAGAGGAGCCTTTCGAAGAAGCCTCGTTAATTCTCATAATTCTCAAGGACGAGTCATTTTCTGCTTGTGAATGAATTTTAATTGAAAGTAAAAATTCGAGGCCAATATGTGTGTGTTCAGGATCTACTTTACGGGGTGTCACTGCGTATGTAAAGACCAAAGGGACTTACATACTTACAACAACAAAGGGACTTACGAAACAACTGTATGAATGATATGGGGGATGATGCTGTTATTCCTAGAACAATTAGGTGTATATTGTCTTTTGAAATGAAACTTTCGAAATTTCGAATAATTATACTTTCACCCTAAAATTTTTGGGTCGATGTAAAAGTGTAGTATCATTTAAACCCCTGCATAAATGAGGATCATTTGTGTTAAATCTGACTGTCTAGAACTCATCAGATGTGTAATAAAAGTTTATGAACACTGTGTGTGTGTGTGTGGATCTCGTATTTGGTGGTCTTAGCAGTTTATTTCCACTTGTAGTGTTTTTCGTATATATCTTTTTTTCTACGAATGATTCGAATTACTGTAATCAGCTGTTGCCAACCACATTTGATAAAAATGCGAAATACCATCGAAAGGTTTGAGCCGATGAAACATATGGAACTTTCGGCGCCTTGAGAAGAGAATTTGTTACTCTCTGGAACTTGCAGCAAACATTGGTGGTGTTGTGTGTGTACATCGTTAAGGTGCGCCTGAGGGTGCTCATGTTCTTCCATGACCTTTAGAAAGGCACCGCATGCATTTTGTAGTGCTGACATTATAGTACAATATCGGTTTTGCAAACCTCATTACTTCGGACATGTTCTACATCAAGTATATCGTGACGAGGTCGTGTCGCTTTGCCTTATTTTTAACTCGCGAGATACTTGGAAACAGTTTTCAGAATACATAGTTATCTACGACATCACATTCTTTTATTCTGAATATTATGATATAATTTTAATTGAAATTAGGTTAGTTAAAATTTATGAAGTCGCAATGTACGATGAAATTGACAAATATTGAAAGGTGTGCGTTCTGCCATTCCGCAACGTTGATCAAAGAATTTTTATTAGGTTTATAACGAATGCTGGGCAGTAGCTTGTTTTACAGAGAATGAGAGACGTTGTTGATTTTATGTGTTCACTGCAAAAAATGTTGTACGTAAAAGACATTTGGTTAACTCCATGCAGGCATCTTCTGTAGATTAAAAGTCAACTTTCACATACTTGCATCCCTTTTTCGAACATTCATATGCCAATGAAATGCTATACATGAAACGCTAAGAATACGAACTTTCTATTTCTTCATGTAATGTGATTCTTATTTTCTCATTTTTTTTAATTATCATGATTTGCATTTTTTACTTCATTTAGTCTTTGCATTTCAAATATTTTTCGCTGTCTCATTGCCGTTGTATTTTTTTGGTAGGCAACGTCAAGCTGTATTAAAATGACTGATTTATTAAATGAATATTGTGTTGAAGAAAATAAATTTTCTGCGAAAATTTTCAGGTATTATCCAGGTTCTTTTTATTGCCTTCATAAACATGGAAGCCTTTCATTTTTTGATGTTTCCCATTCAAAGATTTTCGTGCACTATTTGATAGTGTAAATGGTGTTTTGCACTGTATTCGATGTCGTACCTGGTAAGTTGGTGATCTGATCTTCAATTTTCCATTGACTTTTGAGATTTAGCAGGATCTCCAACCACGGAAAATTCCATAGGATTTTGAGGTGTTCGCGAAAAATTGACTTGAATAATTGGTCAGCCAGCTTTCATGATTTACAATGAGCATGTAGTATTGGTAATTTTAACATGCATTACAGTTACCTCGTATCGTGTGCGTGCAATTATCTTGAGTGATATTTTACGATCCCACGAGCCATACGCTTGACATTTAGCTCTCGATTAGCTAAAGAATACAGCGCTCAATGATGCAGTCGTAACATTTCTATATCGATCCTTTGAATGAGGCATTTCTGATGCGGGGACTCAGTTGGTGGTGCCATTTTCCGCTGGTGTGTCGTGCCATTGCATTCATTTCTGCAATGTGTACATCGTAATTGTGTCCTCTGCCTTAAACTGGTAACGCTGAGCACCTTTGGTATACATTTCCCGTCAGTAGGCAAAAGTTTAATTTACTCAAAGTGATCTCCCCGTAATTCATAATATTTAACATAAGATGGTCAAACATTCATTGTAAGTTAGACTGCCGAAAGGGTTCATTGATCGCCTAAATTAACTCTGAATTTGTTCGTTAGTTACTTGACGGTTATATCTTTTCGATAGATGAGTGCTCAATCGATTTAGCAGTCCTGGTTGTTTGCGTCTTCTAACACAATAAAAACCTAAATACAGTGCACCGAATAGTACAGGATACAAATACCATTCCTGTTATGTGCTGCACGTCACACTCTCCGCTAGCATGCTGGGTGTTTGTTTACCGAAATTCATGAGACTAGTTGCGTGTGGTGCGTTCATAGGCATTAGCATCGAACTTTCAAAAAACTTTGGAGCGCACTTCGACACTAAGACCAGTAACTAAGACCAGACAACATACTAGAATTATCAACAGCATTGCTACAAGTTCTCATTACGAGTGTGTGTGGTTAGGTTAGAAACTATCAGACGTGTAACACTTTTTGACAAATGCAGGTACCAGTACTCCATTGAATTGTAACAACTGTTTCCATGATGGCATGAAACTTTTTTCCCGGTTGTCGTTGGTTCTCATTCGTGTAATAGAAGTTAACGACGCTGAAAACTTCTTAGTTCCAATATTTTTGAGTTGATGGCTTCAAAATTCATTGCTGTATGGAAATGAAAAATTCACCATTTTTGTAGCACGAGCACAAATTTTCATTGTGCATTTATACCGCGAAGAACTGATCACTGATCGATGAGCTTAATATAATGAACACAAGAAAAAATCCTTTGATTTTTTCTTCATGCAAATTTGGCCTATCATCAATATATTTAGAAAATCGCATTTATTTCCCTGTTTCGACATGTCTGTAAGGATTTGCTGGATTTATCTCAGTAGCAGCCCGTCTGTTTGCGGTGATGTTTTAGCCGAAGCATTCATCAGCTGTACAGCAAGCGTCTGAACAGCTTGCGGGATCTCTGCTACACAAACCGACAGCGTGTTGGTGTCACTGCAACAAATCTTGCGACTCTGCTGATAAACATGCTAGTTCACTACGTTCAAGTAGTTTCTACGAGCGTGAACTTCATTTTTTTTCTGACAACCAGCCTCGACTCGTGACTTTTTCCCTGTTTTGGGCATTGACCGCTTCGCTTTCCCCCTGTGTAAGGTAAACGGTTGTTGAGTGACACCACTGGCAAGCAGGAGACGCACAGCAATGCGTGCTCCCGTAATAAGCCTCATTTGGGCGAGTGCTTTGCTCCACGCGCTCGCCTTCCAGCTCCTGATAGCTATTTCTCTCTTACTGATTCACTGTAAAATTAGAGGCACTCTTCATTGAACATAATATTCTTTTAGGTTTCACTTCGAGCTTTGTCGTGCCTAATTTCCTCACTCACGCTTTCTCTGTACACTTATTCATTTATTTGTATTCTGCTCCATCTATCCATTTTACCTTACATTAAATCATCGGTCTATTTCGTAGTCTGTTTACACACATTTTCTCCTCACCTGTAATTTCAGTCAACTGAAGAAGCAAATCGCTTTTTCTCATCAAACCCTGTTGATTTTTTCGCCTTCGTCCGACCACACTGGCTTAACGAACCGTTAACGTCTACTAATTAGTAATTCTACAATTGATTCATCAATACTACTAGCATATCATGAAAAAAATGTTATTAATACATATAAAAAAATACAGAACGTATAAAACGATACTATTTAGAATTTTGGTAAATACAAAACTTTAAAAAAAACTCATGCTTTGGTCAATAACATCCTTTAGAATTTTTACTCAATATTTATTGTATTTTCATTGTGTGAAAAAATACTTCATACGAGTATGATTTAAGTTTCAGAGAGAGCTCTTTCTCTACACGAGTACATGAATTATATAGAGGGCTCTATTTTTTTTTGTTTCAGCGCAAATGCAGTTAATGACAAAGGTGAGAGAGTCAGACATGACCAAGCTGACCTCAACAACATTCACACGTGTGAAGAAACTTCTTCTAAACAGCCTGAATGGAACCAATACAATACACATTACGCGTTCGTTTATCGCTAAGGTTCTTTACTCCGTGTACTGACTACGGCTTTAGTCAGAATTATTCATTATGTTGCATTTCAAGCTCTGGCAGTAGCAGTAAATCATATTTACGCCGCCAAATTTTGCGCCTAATTTTTAAAACCGTTTTGAAAATGATTGATGCAGTCGTTACTGAAAGGAAGCAGTTTTTCATTAATTTTTCTATTTCAGGCGCTCATCTTGAGAAACCAACACCATGACTAGAGGCTCAACGCTGTCGCTGCTCCTGCTGCTGTGCTCCATGTCAGGTGCGTGTCGCGTATGTAACTCTTTTTCCTTGATGAAACTTTAGTGCTACAGTCTGAGCGACCAGTTGAATTCTGATTTTACTTGGTGAACTACTAAGTAATAGTTACTTTCAAAGTGTACAAAAAAGGCCTACTTTTATCTTATACCAAATTTTTAACCAAATCTTACGCTCCAGTCGCCTTTAAACCCGATGTTGTGCTGCTGTGTGCAGAAAGAAATTTAATTTCTTTTTACTTTCTGCCACAAAGCGCAGTGCGAGAAATTCAACGTTACTCCAAGAGCTGGGGCCTGAGGTCAGAGAAAAGGTAATGCAGTATTTAGTTTCGCACGGCTTCACGTTCAGACTAGAAGAAACATCCTGTGATTCAACTTTAAAACTCTTAGGAACGGTGTGCATTATATATTACAGCTATCCTCAGGATCTTGCCTTTCATTCCTCGCCTGGTTATTGTACTTCTTGGTTTGGAAGTACTTATAAGTTTCTATATATTTAGTGCATTGTTTACTCTGTAAGCAATGGTCTCTCAGGGAGGATAGCGGCGTGGGGCGCAATCGCGCGCTGCGGGCGCCATTACACCGGCCGTTTTGTTCCATCGAGAGCCATCATTTTGGAGCGCAAAACAAACTTAGCTTGCTTTTTTGGAGCTAAATTGTCTCGCTCTGTAGTGTGTAAGCCCAGCAGTGCGGTCGTGTGCAGAACCACACAGAAGCAAGGATATTTGAAAATTCCATATTACGCCGCTCTGCATTGTCTGGATCTTCATGTACGAGATAAAAGCACGGTATGTTCTGTAAGTTTCAGAGTCATGTCAATTTATTTATTTACAAGTAGGATTTCATTGCTAAAGAACGGATTCTTGGTTCATTGAGCGTTGAGTGTTCATCTAAGATCATTTTTATCTTTTAATGAAGCCTTTAAATATTTTAACAGGCTCTTGGACAGGCTTCTATGTTAATTAAGTTCTCAGCTTTTTTGTGTTGATGCGGGATTCGATCAACTAACTAAATGAATTCTCCGTGATTAAAAAGTTATTGGAGGATCAATCCTTAGAGCTGTTTTATTGTATGACAAAAAAACACGGAAGCGAGTGACATAATCCAAGTTTTTGTAGTGCCACAAATGCGAGTGCATGATACGAGAATTGCTCTTCTACTTGGTTTACTGAAATGATTTCAAAGTTTTATAAAGGATGCTAATATTTTCAGACAATGAATCAAGGGATTAGATTTTTTGAGGATAAACATTATTATTCTGAACAAATGCGAGAATATAAGAAAGATTTTCTGGAGTGAAACTTTAGTGAATTTATAAGACGTGATAGGTTTTCCGTGATGTATAAGGCTTTCCAAGTCAAGAGTGACATATCCAACGCAGTTAGGGTGCGACTTCCATTTTTGCCGCCTTCCAGAGTACAAAAAGAGCGGTACAACTGAATATGAATCCAAAATGTAAAACTAATCTGCCTTTGGCCTGCTCCCATGGAGCAGAGTGGTTCTCCTTCAATGTGGTCACACCCCAACTTTGACAAACTTTACTCTGGTGATGAGGGATTTGCCTGTGAGTTACGCTAAAGTTGGCGTGTGTAATATGTACTTTTTAAGAAACTTGGCGACAGTCCAATGTCTGACATCGCCTTCGTAAGTCAGGGCATGAGAGCATTTGTGATGGATCTTCATTACGACTCTCAACGTTAGTGATGAAATTTCTCAGTCATTTTTTCCTCTAAAGGAGGAGTAAGATAGAGATAGTTACCCGTACGTTAGTTTAAAGAGGAAAATGTTATATATATCATCTCGCTTTCTTAGAGTCACCTGCCTATGCGTGTTTGATGGACTTGATTGTTAAAATAGTTTGTTTATGTAGAGGCTCACAGAATTTCACATACAACTAATTGTAATGTGAAATGATAAAAAGATCGTCCAATTAGAATCTTATCTAAATATCGAAATTAAATAGGATAATCTGAGTGAAATTATTTTGTATTTCATTCATATTTTCTGGGCTCCACCGAATTACATTTTGCATATTTTATGGCTGCACCGAAAGTGAAATAACACTTTTTTTGTTTTACTTCCTTCCAATTGATGAAATAATCTTAAACTGAGGAGATGTACTCCGCAGTACTGTGGCACGTTGCAACACTGTAATACGCAAACTTAACTGTTTTCTAAATTTAGCTGGCAGGATATTTTATGAACGAAAAACTTCTCTGAAATTAATTAAAAATGGCGGAGAAATTTTTGTGAAGTATAAATATCTTCATTTCGTAGCCAAGTGATTCTTTGCTCAAATACAAGTTCGATAATTCTGCGGCATAGTTGAAGATCCCTCCTATTTCGTTCGATGTATCATTTTTGAACAGACTTGTCATTGAAGTTTAAAGGCATTTGTGTATGAAAAATTAAAGTCCGTCATTTGTGCGACGAACTTGTGGAATTGATCCTCTCTAGATAATGAAACCTGCCCTCATTCTCATCAGAATTAGAACGCTTTTTGCAAAAAGTCTAGACAATATTTTACTCGACACTGAACAGTACATGCCTCATACGACTGTGGGATTTTCTCGAGACTCGGTAGCCAACCTCGGTTGATTAAAATTGCTGATTTAATTTTACGGATTGTTGTCTACAAATTTTTGCTCTTCTATGAATGTAGGAATCGGTCAAATTAACTGATATGTATGCAAATAAATATTTTCGTGTCTGCTGACATTTGGGCTACTTTGCCCATGCATCAGGGCTGAGAGACAGTAATTAATTCATGCAATAAATAAATAATGACTTGGAACGCTTAAGAGACCTATCATGACTTAACTTAACCTACCTTAACCAAATTTGATCAAAAAATGTTCACAACTGAAAATGCAGCAAGAGCTGTTAATCTCCGTCATCGGGCTGCATGATAAAAAATGATTTTCAATAGCGAATAATTTCATTTACTGGCGGGTTATTTTTCTGAGATTGTAATGGGGTACTGATATCGATTTTGAGGAGGACATACCAGAAATTGATATGTATCAAACATACATATTCTCCTTACACTATTATCAGTCACAGATGAGTAGGGCCTGAAACAAAGCCTCGATTTCAGCTGGCTCGAGATGCCCACATTATATATATGAACGAAAAAAAACCTTCACTGTCGAATTAGAACAAAGATCTGTGTGCGTTTGGCTAATCATCAAAGTACGTTAACTGTACAAAGATTCTCCTTTTGACTTTATAATTATTTTATTTGTGGCATTGGTGCTGTTAGCGGCTGACACCGTGTTTTTCAAATTCTATTCAAATTTTGAATCAACAAATTTTACACGTGTGGAAATGTCTTGCCAATGCTAAGTCCCAAATTGCGTGCCAAGGGCCTGTTCCGTGCATTAGGGAGCGCGGACCCCCTGGGATAGGGAGCTGTCAGCCCTCATTCGAGGAGGTCCACATTAGGCAATTCAGGGGCGGCGCAGGAGAAGCAAATCTTCACGGTTGGCTGACCTGCTTCAGGAGGAGCCAGGCGGGAGTGGCGGCATCTCGGAGCGTTACGGCGCAGCCGGGACCTCTGCGCTGACGGGATAAGTGTGGCTTTGTTAGCACCTTTGAGGAAATAACTTGGTTCTGTGCGGGTAAATTGCCCAAAACAAAATAAAGCGTCATTTTTAGTTTTCAACGTAAATTTCATTTCCGTCTTCGCACTTCCTAAGTCGTTACACGAAAATTTTGGTTTACTTTATTTCTGAGTTTTCGGGTTTTCTCATAATCCGTGCCGTAGGTTGTGCGACATCGAAAAATTAAATTCCTTCGTTATTGGTTCTGGTGCTATATAAAGAAAAGTGTCATGCCCTCCTCCCAAAATTTAGGTTATTTTGCTTAGAGCTTATCAGGTGCCGTGGTTTCAAATTTTTGCCAACCCTCTCTTGTTTTTTAATAGTTTGGGAACTCCGAGTAATAGCTACGGAACGCTCTTGTAACTGAGCACGTGAAATTCTGCTCCTGGCATTGCGTGGGTTAATCATCAGTCTCTAAAAAACTTAAATTCCCTGCAATGAATGTCACATTATTTTATATTTCTGCGTATCGAAATCATTTTTGAAGAAGGATGCAGTAAATATTTGTGGGAGTAAAATAAAGATCATTATTCAGGAGGGTTCCCATCTGGTTCAGCGGGCGAATATTGCGTGGAGCATAGCAAGAGTTTTGTTTTGCAGGCGCTGGCCAGGAGGGAATGAATGAATTTCCACGCCCTGAATTTTCAATAAAATTCTCTCCCCTTGGGGAAAAAATGCTAAAAACGTGGGGCGCAGAAGGTAAACCCTTGATTGTGAAACGGAGATATTCTGACTATGTAAATGGCGATACGAAATTGACTTTTGGAGGTGAAATATTTGAATTAGAGAGAAATACCGTCCTTCGTTGTTGCAGTATTCTATTTCAAAGCGGCTGCAAACTGTAGGTTAATTTATGTTTGTTTATGAAGAGAATTTGATCACAAGTGATGTGAGTGCGAGAAAATCGGAGAGTTGAGATATATGTACAACTAAAATCAAACGTAAGACTTCTGTAAAAATATGCTCTATGAAGCAAGACGATTTTCCACTGCTGCAGTGCTTCAGTATTTTTTCAATTTGTTCAACATTTCACTCCGTAGAGACTGTCATCAAACTGAATTTCTATATCCCGTCTTTGTGTGAGGGGTTGTTGACAAATTTACATGGGTATAATTTTCATCTAATGCTACAAAATCTAAAGTGATTTGATGGAAGGCACGCATTTTCAAGGTGCGGTTACTTTTCAAACTACTGACTGGTTCCATCCGGTTTTGTTTCGGTGCAAGTTCGCTGTTGGTTGAAACGTTTTTAACGTTCAACATTCAAAACTGAGGAACTTATGGTTGCAGCAATCCGAAAATTTTGAATTTAATTTGAACTTCGTGAAACAATTGCTGAAATGAGCATAAAAAACACTGATGACTGATGCTAATTCATGATGTTCTCGAGTCCGTCTTGTTAATTAATTGACAAGTGGTTAATCATATTGGGTTAGTGATCCTGTATAAAAATTTATCTGTGTGATATTTTTGTCCAATTATGTAATAATGACAAAATTATGCAGGCACGTACGTTTTCGTACACCTTTCTTAGCATTTTAAATGGGGCCAAATATAATATTTTCAATGTTCACGAATACAGTTCTTGTGTCTATTTTCTTTTTCGTGGAGCGAGCGTGCACTATCTAATTTTGTTTATTTAGAAAGTCTCAAGATTTTTGAAACGGAGCTCTTCGGTCGTCCAAAGGTTGCATGGTATTTTGAGTAGCTTCGTTACGGCATCGAACTCAGGCGGCCATTGATAGAACACCTTTAGGCTCCCACTCCTGCTTCGTAACTTGAGATGCTTTTGAATACAACTCTAGAAATAAATCTTTTTAGTTTCCTGAGATTTTGCCGTCTAGGTACGGTGTTGGTTACAGAAAATGCTTAGGAGGTACAAAAGAAGGCTACGTAAGTGTACTATTTTTACGCATGAGACCAAATATGGAATGAAACCTGATATTTTCAGGAGCATTCTGCCTGTGCGGATATTTCATTGACCGAAACATCTAACTCAAGAAAGGAAGGCACACTTTGTAACTCTTGAAGTAAAACTTAGAAGGAACTTTTGAACATCTCTAAAATAGAAAATCAAAAAAGTCCGAATTTTTCATACGCTTCGGATGAGAAATTCTTTCGATAAAGATGTAGAAGAATGAGAGATGTGTTGTTCAGATGCACCTAGCGATTATGCAGACAGAATGCTTGCGCTATTCTTTTAAGACGGTAACATGATCATGTAACCTGTATTCTAGTAAAGTTATTAAAAAAAGTTAAATGTCTCATTTGCACAGGTTAAAATCTGGCATACGTATGAAACCTATTTCTCGCCTAATATATGACAATATTACTTGCAAGTCTTCGTCGCGCAACACTACCACTCGATCATTCTCTGCAGAAGATTTATGTTTTATTTGAGGAGAGGACATATTCAATCGGTCTTTGTATACACTATTCACTTACTTTACGTATTAGGAAAGTTATTCATTTTCTTTAGGCATGGGAATGATCCTCTAAAATCTTCCCACAAGAATTGAAAAGCTTAGCCCAAGTATAAAGGCTAGTTGTTACAAAGCTTTAGTTGAATGTTGAATGCATGTAAAACAAATTAAAATATTAAATCTGACATTCTGGAATGAAAGATTGACTCTAAAATCATTAATTGAATATATTCAAAATAAATAAATAATGTTTGAAGTCAAATAAGCAAATACAAGTAAATTCGCCCAAAAACAGAAATTCATGTCTGTCAAATAAATTTTTGGCAATGTAAGATACAATTTTGGTTTAGAATGGTTATTATTCCTTCAAGATGACATGGGGAAATCTAGGTTACTCTGAAAAGGACATATATTTGTTTTCTCATGCTCCTTCTTGATGTAGTCTAATCTGATAATTTTGAACTGATTTACTAAGCGTGTAGTATTCCTGATGTCATGGTCATCGTTTTTCATTAAAATATATTCAAATAATTCTTTAGAATAACCCAAATGCCACAATTATAACGGCATAAAAACTTTAAAATCTAATGACGCCAATTTAAAATTTAAAAAATGTGATTTCATTGGCAATGCGTGTTGACACTGCGTCCTACCAGCTTAGTTTGTCATGGCTAAAAGTAAAATTTGTCATGTCTTTATAATTATGTAAACGTGTTAAGAATGTTTTCCTGAAATCGTTTTCAAACTAATACTTCGAGGCTTCGCTGGCGTATAAAGCGCATCTGAATGACTGACGCGGAAATTATCGGTTGTTGTGCACCGAGGCTAATCCCAGCGGCCGCGTTTGACCGTTACGCCACTCGTCATGGCGGTTGTGCCGCGCACCCTTCATCTGATGTGACGCTCAATGGCCTTCACCGGCACCTCGCCGCTCTTGATGCCACACTAAATGTGTTTATTGATTACGCATGTCAATGCGTGACACGTACGTTCGTTTCTTTGTCCATTGCTGGCAGTCTAGGACGGGACGACCGCGCGGAAACCAAAGAGATGCCGCCTACGGGAAGTTAATTAATACGAGAGTAGTCTCAGAGGACAAGTCAAGAGTAGGACTGGCAAACACTACCGCCGTCTAAATCTGATATCGTAAATATGCAACTGAATATATGCTTTGAATTGGTTATTTAGAAGTGTTGTTTTTTGAATTTAGATTCCAACTCTCTTAAACAGAGGCTATGTTAGAGTCTGATAACAAGAAAATAAATGACTGGTCGAAATTGCCTCAACTTACAACCCATTTAATGCAGTCGTGTAACAAGTTATTAGTGTTACCTCAAGGCCATATTGGTATTTATAATGCAAACGATTGTAAAATTTGTGAATTTTCAATTCTTTTACTGGTGTTTCTTGATATAATTGATAAATGAAAGCGTTAGATCAGATTTAATTATAGAGACATGTTCATGCGTGTGCACTTTGTTCTTTAGGTCGTTAAAATTACTAAATGCAAAGTGCTCATTTTTGTATAACGTTTCTTTTTCCCTTTGCTTCACGTGGTGCTAATTTTTAACCTCTTCATTTACTGCAGCGACATCTCTTTCTTTCCTTTCTCCATTTCCTGAAGGCATAACACCTACTTCTACAGATTACTTGTAGTGAATGCGCCATTCAACAGCGGAAACACGAAAGTGAGCATTGCTCGAGTGAGACTGTTTGGCAGCGACTCCAAATAAAATATTCGCAGTGGCAGCATCCATAAACACTCGCCTTCGCCGCTCTTCCATAAGCCAGTGACAGTTTCCTTTTTCTCGACGCTCTGGAGTGGAACGAGCGAGAGGGGCGCAGTCGTTCACAGCAGAGAGACGGACAGATTGTGTGTGAGGGCAAATGACCTGAGAAGCTGGCGCTCGTGTCAGGAAACTGAGGCGTGTACCCCGCGCGAGGGGACACTTGAGACGCCGTCGCTGCGCCTCCTGCGAAGGGGAATTTAACATATGTAAGATGGATGGTCGAACTGCTAAATAAATCTGTGATCAAGGATCCAATCGTTCTGAATTTGTTTCGCAGACTGGCGCGCCAAGCGATAATTGTTGTTAAAGTGTCACTAACTATACGGCTCTTGCACTTTAGGAATTGTACTTTTATTAAAAATTATTATGAGTTGCCATCATTCATACTTTTTACGCACGGGGCCGAACTTCTCGTATTCATTGCTTTAGTGAAAGCGACTGGCGAAATTTTCGACATTTACGCTACATTTAGGCCAAAGTTACGAGCCCCGAGGGAGATGATGGCAAAAAGCTTCCACAAACCTGATATCGGGTCACAATAAGGTCCCAGAGCTTCTGCATTGCTTTCAAAGGGACAAAATTACCTTGAAGCTACTGGTCGTCCATGCTAGATTCCGGCAGCGGCTGACGCTGCAGCGCAGTTAGGGAACTGAACTTGTGCACTTTTTGATGCAGGAAACCTTGGTTGTACTCACGTGATTCACTTCTGTGCTCATTCAATTTTGGGACAGTATTTCCGAAGTTTTATGTAGTTGACGAACGGTGTTACGAGAGCTTTACTGAAAGGAAACAAGAGAGTCAGGTGTAGGATCTTGGTTTCAAACGTTGTGAGTCTTATTATTTAATGATATTTTAATGCACCTAAAAGTTACACTTTAGAGATTTATAGTGCTGAAAACAATCATTTACGATTCACCCTATTGAATTAACGGCATCTTAAAAGTGTAGAAGGCTTACGTTTACATGTTAACAATTGATTGCTTTCTTTGTGACGATTCTAAACTTTTTCTTGGTATGATGTACAAAACAGTCAAATTGAATGAATCACATTTTCCTCGGAAGTGCGACAAAATATACGCCGTGGTAAAATGAGTCTAAACTGTAATTTTTTTATGGTTAGTTGGTGCGCTGCATTCCCTGGGATACGAAAACTTTGTTTTGTCTTCACAAACAACCGCGATTGTGCTGATTTCTTGGACTTACTTAGGACGATCTGATGATGCTAGTTACATTTCAAATGTGAAAGAGTACTGCCTCTCAAAAATGAATCTAAATTCATTCCTGGGTTGAATTTTCTCTTAATGCGAGCTCGGTATCCGCATGACACTGTTGTAAGTTTGTTTTGCGGAAATAACGGAAATGAGTTAAATTCACAATAATTTCACCTGTTGAAACGTGCACCTGTTCACCTGTTGAAGAAAGGTAAGAGAAATCTGATCTTGTTAAAGGTGCTGACTTTGAAATTTTGGATCGCTGTATTTCCTGCTGACAAATTTTTGCATGGGGAAATTTATTGAACTTCGAACGAAAATATTTTAAATATGTCGTTTTAAAAATAAATAAATAGTGAACTGTGGTTTATTTGAGAGATAGAGCAAGTTGTAAAAATGAAACAGAAGAAGGAAATGCAATGAAATGATTTGGCCTTCATTGATGATATTAGCCCATTTTCACTCTTTAAAGCCGCACTGATACTTTCATTTGAAAGTAGCAGTTTTCTCATCGGGAGAAAGAGAAAACACAGCTAAAAAACTGCCCGTGAGGCGGTGCCTGCAACTAAAGCTCTGTGCTCAAGTAATGTTATAACGTATTTGATGTGCATAACCTGAAAATTTACTCATGGAGAAGTTAATAGTCCTTTTATGTAGCAGCTGCTAAAGAACGGATGAGAAGCTATAACTCCTATCTCTATTTGCTCCCGGCCGAAATAAGTAAGGCTACTTAAATTCGATAATCACCTGCTTGAAGAATGCCTGTCTGAGACACTTGCTCTATGCGGCCTGTTTCTCAACACCGACAATCTCAGACATGCTGTATGTATTAGCTCTATGGCCATCTTATGGGCGTTCAAATAATTTAAACAAATTCATCATTGAATAATATCGATACAGTTCTCTAGAAATTTCACGAATAACGAGGTGCATTTTGCGCACAGAACTGAATAATGGAAAATCAATCTTGCTCAAGAGTCGAGTAGATTTAATGTGCTGGTACAACAAGTGCGGGGTTCACTGGAGGGTGAGCACAGCCGGTGCTTCAGAGTCGGAGGCGTTGGTGCAGCGAGTCAGCCACAACACACGACCGACTTCTGCGCTTAATTACCTGAACTTTTCTCGCACCCGCTGGAAAATAATCAATTGATAAACCTTATAAAATTTTCAACAATGCTGTGGAGACATATCGAAAATCGATTATTGAAACAATTTTTTCATAAAGGCCTCATGTTCTACAGTACCCTCGCGCACGCGTGCTGAAACCCAACACGGACGGCATTTAAATCACCTGACGGAAATTGTTAGCACTTTTATTTAGCGTTTTTCATAGCTTTTACACAGCAATGCAAAACATGAATTGGTTTTTATTTCCTCGAAAATAAGTTTAAGACCCAATTATTTAAATGATAAATGTTTGTTCAAGCTTGATTCAATCTTTCATTTTTACCTGTCAGTTACGCTCGTAAAATATTCCTACAAGCGTGATCAAAATTTTTCAAAACATGTAACATGAACATATCAAGACTTGATTCACGGATAACAGCGAACAGACAATTGAGCTGATAAAATTATATCCTGGAAAAATTATTTTTCGCTGAAAAATATTCTGAGAAAAGGCTGAATTGTTTTGGATAGGTGGAATTTCAGTTTATGACTAGGTTTCCTGTTTCATGGGAGAACAGTGCTTTGTTTGGGGATGAATGCGTACAAACTGCATCATAAGAGCTTTTGGTTATTAATAAAGCTTAGTAAATAAAAATTGATATTTTAAATATCAAGGATGTTAGTTGATTCCTCATCAAAGTTTGCTAATACTTTGGTTTATACCACATTTATTGCTCACTTATTTCATTTTGTTCATTTGTGCAAAATGTTTTCAAAAGTAGCAGAGCTATCACATCAATCGACAATTCTACATTTTTACGTAGAGCATGAAGTTAAAAAAGTTCATTTGGTAGCCTATGATTAAAATTCATACATCAAATATTCGCTGTTTGACGGTAGAAAGAAGCACCATAAACACACAAAAATGGGCTTTCTAAAAGGGGGCTGGCGTGGGTCTCAGCTGCGAGTGGACAAGGCAGCTGCACGCTCCAGATTTTACCTTCATTAGGAGACCGTAAACCTAATTTGAGGCGCATTAAGGGCGCTCCGCTGCTGAGCTGCGTGTGTCCGACCGCCTCGCACAAGCACTGATGTCGCAGCAAAAAGTCCTCTGCAACCTAGCATGCTTCACCATCCATTTCGTACGACGGTTGGTGCGGGCTCAATTACTCAGCGTAGTATAAACCAAGATATTAAATCCGACAAGTCTTGTATTTATAGATCTAAAAAACTATAGTTGCTTGGCCGTTCTGGGCTAGACGCTTGTTGCGCTCTTAGTGCATTTCCCAGTAAAGTCCAGGGCGAATTTGCGTGCGGCCGTGCGGTCGCTGTGGGCATTAATACTGAGTCTACAAAATTCTCAGGATTTTTTCCTCGAGCCTTTGATAGGAATTGAGGTGGAATGCTGGGCTTTTACTGAGCGCCCTTCACTGGTTTCTGGCTCTAATGGGAAGACCTTGGCGGAAGTGCGAGGCATTGAAGGCGAGTCTTATTATTGGAGTCGATCGGGTCGTCCTCGAGGAGATAATCTCGAACTCTCTTATTGGCAGTTCGGGCTCTTCTTCACCGAACTCTTCTCTGCTCCTCTTAAAATAATCTGGGCAATTTCCGGCTAGCCACCGAACAAAATTTTTACTTTTACTCCGGATGAGTGGACTTTTCTCTTGACTTACAGCATTTTTCAGCATCGAAATTTACTGCTCTGCTTGCGGAGGAATTTCAGGTACAGGATTGCCACATTGTGAATCATTCGTAAAATATTTTCTTACGCTCTCAGCTTTAAAACAGCCACTAACTAGGTCTTTCGTGTAAGGGGTCTTAGTGAACGCTTCTCTAACTACTGACTGTGACGCAATGGCACTATCATAACTTTTGAATTGAATCTGAATTCAATTTGATTCTCAGTTTTCTTTGTTTTTTGGATGACAGTTAGCGTCCTTGAACCTCCATTATTGTGAAAAGAAGTCATTTGAGTTAACGGATGATAGACCATAGGCTATGGGTAAATTCATTTTATATTTTACTTCATTTTCGAAAAAGAAGGTAAATTTTCTTAGTTAGCAAGTTCAATAAAAAGTTAAGAGCAAAAACCCTAGAAGTCCACGTTGTTCTAGAATTTTTACCTCATGAAAATTTTTTTGAAAAGTGTGGACTTCTTTGGTGTTTGCCCTTGACTTTTCACTTTAATTTCGTTTATAGAATGGTCAATTTCACCAAATGATGTGTGTGATTCAAATGCTATTCGATTTATTTAAATTGTGAAGTATACTGAAGATTTACAGGTCGCATTGCACTCTTAATTTTTCTGTTAGCGTTAATTATGAACTTTTAAGATATTTTTAAAACTGTTTTAGGGCAAACTGTTTTAGGGCAAATTTTAAAACTGTTTTAGGGCAACCTTTTCGTGCTAGAAGTCATCGCGACGACCTCGCACAATTAATAGCCTACTTAATTTAGTTAATTGGAAGTAAATCGTCCTACGCAGTTACCAAGTGAAAATCTTGTCAGTCTGTCTTGAATTATTGGAGATGTTTCACTTAGGAACTGCTTTTATACCTAATTCAAAACGTATTTTCATCATCGAGTGAGATGATCTAAAACTTCATCTGGTATTCCTACCGTCGTCGGAATTGAAGTTGGTACCGAAAAAACTGATTTACATCATGTTCTGGTTTGTTTCTTTGATCACTGACATTTACATGGGCACTGCTGGTAATATATCCTGTTTTACATGTATTTTCTATGTTCAATAGTAGCTCGTTCCTGTACAGCCGAACTGTAATTGAGTTAGTGTTCGACCACAGATTTCAAGATCGTAAGACGAACGTGGAGTCCTGAACTGCAACGACTTCTTGTTTAGCTTATTACTGGCGTCTTGCTCGTGGAAAATGCCCTTGTATCACATAACTCGTAAATGCATGGGAGTACAAAGCTTCATAAATTGCAAGTTCATGTTTATTTTCTTTAATTACGATGTTTTATTTTGACTAGGTTTGTCATTCTAATATTTTAACAAACCTGTGATTGTTGCAGGTAATTTTCTGAATGGTGCATTAACGCGAAGATGTAGGAGCGGTCAAACAGTATTGAGTGCTTGCATTGCCTCTTCATGTGTGAAAATGAGGTTCTGTTCTATTGTATTGTATATTGTGAGCGTCTACGAAACGAGTTCGAGTTTATGAGATTTGAAGCATAAGGAAAGAGGCATAGTAATTAAAATACCAGTTTCGCAGTCATTACTTTGAATTTGTACTCGAATGTTGGTGCAAACCAGCTGGAAAAAATTTATCACAAAATATATGTCACTGATCGAAGAGGATGGGGAAAATAAAATAAATTGAATTATCTGGAATACATTAAAAGATCGAATTTTGTGCCTGCTAGTGGTATAATATTTGAATACTTGTACCTTGTCGTGCCCAATAAATGTTGTGATTTGCAAGCTTAGTTTGGACAAGACCGATGTTAGAGAAACATGTGATGAGACTATGCGCTAAAAGAGTTCACTGACTCAAATCCCGCTGTGGCAGGATAAATCCTTCTGAACTTTTTCATGAGTTAATATTTAGGATTGGAACTGCAACGTTTATGACTAGGGAATGTCTTTTCTCGTTGAGAATAAATATCGTTGCGCAATTTCATCACGTGGCAAGTCAAGTATGCAATTGTAAGTGTTGAATTGGTTAATGATGCAAATAATCGATGAATGAAATCGTGTATTTCTACACAGTCCCAGCTTTCAACAAATTTTCCATCGTCATCGAAATGTATTATTGATGTGAAAAAATAATAGATCGATTTCCATTGTGTTATCCATGACTTTGAAAGTTATTGGCAGCTTTTTTTTCGTAATTTTCATCTCAAGCTCTATCTATCTAACCTTCATGACATATGCTTTACGTCTGTATGAGTTTTGCTATCTATGGTCTTCTCTGTAAAGGAAATTCGAATTTGAAATAATTACTTGAGATATCTTCTATTGATATACTTGTGATTTGTTTTGGGGTTTTCGTCTGAGTATCGAAAACGGCGGGAAAACCCAAAAATAATAATAAAAGTAATAATAATAATAGTAATATTAGTGAGGTATCCAAGAAGCTTTTGCTTTATAATGTCTTCGATAATTGTTTCTATTCGGAGAGCAATTACTGTAGGCTACGAGTACATATGTCTGAAGAAATGTATCCTTCGAGACTTCTAGTGGAACATTATGCTGATGAAGTTAGGTTACAAATTATAGTGCTTTGGAATGAAGAAGTGCAACAAGCCGGTAACGTTATTCTGGTTGTAACATAAGTGAGGACATCGAAGGCCGTTTAGTGTTCATAAGGAGCACGTGGCGCTAGGAACACGCAACACGTGGTGCCGTATTGCCGCTCTAACGGGCCAATAACAGAGCTTTTAGTAACGCTTTGCTGGGGGAGCACCTCGGCCTTCAGCCTCTGTTTCTTCATATTGATTCTTATTATTGCTTGCCCTCCCATACAAGACCCTGCCAAAGTCGCCACCCTGATAAAATGAGTTTATACTGTGCTGACGAAAAGCTCGAACTCAGGCTGGTGCTCGAAAAATTTTTCCATGTGACTAATTCTAGACCAGATCAATCTTTCCTATAACATTTTCTCTCCGTAAGCTTGGTGTCAGTGTTAACGTTATAGAGCTTTTAATCATGAACAAGATTTACAAATGATTCCTAATTATTAGGATGCATTATTCATCGCTCTGAAGTAAGATGTAAAAAACATAAATGATGATGTACTTCAAGTTGCACCCGCCACTCTTGACTATGTCCCATTCTTAACATCAAGCCCACAAACCGGCTCACCCTAGCCAGCTGAACTTTTGATGCTAAGTTTGTCCAATATTGATGCTTAGAGAGACGCATCTTTGATTAAGAATATTCAGTTTTTGATATTACACTTAAATTAGTAATTAGAGATATCAGGTAAGTCTCTGGAAATTGTATTGTCACGTTGGAAGACAAATGCATTCACTTATTCCGCCTCAAAACCAAAGCTTAGCATACACTTCCATGGGAGACAGAGCTCCTCACTTGTCACTGAGCAGGTGAAAGTCAAAGTTTCGGGAGTTCAAGTTCGAATGAAATGAGGTATCGTATGACGTGATCAATGCTCTATAATGTTAGCTGAAGTCTGCGCTGGGGATGATCACCGTACAAGTCTAAGCCGAGTTGTACAGGTTCCGGAAGTGCAGCACATTTTCAGATAAATTACTAGTTCTCGTGTTAGATAACCTGCGAATTGTTGAGGGTAGTAATTGTCAGGTAATGTATGATGGTTGAGTTCAAAAGTTGAAGCATTTATACCTTTAATACCTATGATTCTTTGAGCAACTATACCTTATACTTCTAGATACGTTCTATGATTGAGTAGAGTTTTGTGGAAATTCTACATATCTTGTTTGAAGAATAGCTCTAATTTTCCACGTAATTAATAATAGCTCCCAGCAGGGAATTTTAAAATGTTCTGCTCCACAGTAACTCTGCGGAATAAATAATTCTTCTTACATTCAACAGACGCTATGACAGATACTGGGGTAGTCACGTATAACACTGCTGCAAAATATAAGAACATGTATAATGACTTGGCAGATGATGTCAGTGCTTGCACTTGTAGGTGTAATATTACGTAGAACTGTTTACATTTTTAACAAATGTTTGGATATGACTTGAGTGCTTTTACGTGGGATGACTCGATCGTAATATTTCTCCATTCTTAAAAACACAAATTTCACCCATTCGACATGACAACGATTATTTAAATTTTTGCATGGCCCATCTTAGGGATTTAAAACAGTTGCGAATTTTGTATCCAATTCGTAACCTTTGTGTGTGGAACAAATAAACTAAAACAAAGGGTAAAGATTTGAAATTGTGTCAGTGGTAGATTTTCCTGAGTCTCGTAAATCCAGTAACCAAGAACAAAAGACTGGTGTCTGACGTATCGAGTGAATCATAACCTATATAAAGTGAATACATCCAATGAATTTTTTCCCACATTTGTTGTGGTCCTCAAATCCTCGAATACATTTCTTCAGTATTGTACGAGAATTCAACAAGTTTGCATTTTTAACACTGAAAATCGTCGTTCTTAAAGCGATGGAAAGTGTCAATGTAAGCGAGGGTGAAATAAGATTGCGTTTCGCTCTCTTTCACAGCTTAGCATCTTATATCGATTGAATGGCTCAATATCCATCACAGAGCCTTCTAGCAAGCCCTTCATTGACGACCTCTTCAGTGTTTCATGCTCCACATCAAAGAACATTGCGTAGACGATAAAATTCATGTATTGGTCATAAAAAGCCTCAGGTTCGCTTGATGCCGGTTGACCAGCTCACTCTACCAATAATTGCAGTACTTCAGGCAATTTGCGTCACTCTAAAGTGCGTCGGCCAGCACCAAACTCGGTTGTTATTTGGATGACTCCCTGTATTTTGGTTTGACGCCCAGCACGCGATTGTCGGCATGATCCACAACTTTATTATGATTGTATTGACGAGACTCGCGCACTCGGCCGTCGCGTTGTGCCGGCGCACGTGCGCTGTCATGCTCGATTATGCCGTACGAATCGTCTCTTCTGACGCATTTCTCGAAATCTTTCCAGTTTGTTATGTAGATTGAATATTTCGGCCCAGTTGCCCCCAATGATCAAAATGCTTAGGCAAAAATTTGTGTTACTTTAATATGCAATGTACGATTTTCATAAAAACATGCATCGGATCGTTTGTTTTTATAAAAATTATTGTTTCCGAAACATTTTAAGTTTTCTAATGATCCGTTATTCTATTGAAAAATTTAAACAGTATTACAAACCAGAAAAATGGTTTAGAATAATAACGAAGTGATGCTGCAATTCTAGTCAGCTCATCAGATGCATGAAAAGTGGCATCGCCATATCGTTCTCGTTCATTTATGACGACGTCTGAAGATGACGGTTCATTGTATTGTTTTACGTTTTAATTAACTGAATTTTTTAAAGTGCCCAGGTTTTTTCGATTTCAGCAACGCTGAAACAATTATTTTTTTAAGAATCTACTCATGACAGTGAATTGCGCAAACAATAAAAAAATTCATGCTAAACTATGGCTCAGACTTGAATATTTTTCCTGAAACGGTCATTGGTTTAGGGCAAAAATTCACAATATTATTCTGCTGCGGTTAATATTTTCGTTTTAATACTACAGGAGGAAAAAACTAGCCATCTAGTTTTAATTGCTTACAGACATTTTAGTCTATGAATATTATGAGAAACGAATATTCACCGTGCTCGCTAAATAATCGTCATGTACTATAATGTACATCATTTTCATACAATATTTTCTTTGGCTTGGCGGTGAGTCAACTAAGAATATTTTGCCACTGGAATAAACAGAAAACAGATAATAGCGTTCGCAGAGTTGCTGCTGTTCAAGCTGTGCAGCATTAGGTGTATACTCTAGAACTCTAGGGCAAGGGATCTGAGAACTTTTTCCTATTAACTGTGCTTTACAAAGCGGCTAATTTTTTGCAGTAGAGATGATAGTAATTCAGAAATACTTTCATCCTAAGAAATCGTGGCTCGCTAATTTAGAACGAGATCACAAAGTCAACGTTAAGACCCACCGACCGATAATAACGAGGAATTTTTACCGCTTATGGCAGCTGCACAAGTACAGGGAGAATCTGCAGTCATCGGTTCCATTACGCGCATTATGAAAGAATAGTAGCAGCAAATTATACAGCAAGAGGGCCTTTTTACATCGGTCTTCCTGTAAGAGCCTCATCATTTCCTGGTCAGGTGGCAAGCTGGTCGTAGCAACATTTCTTTGTCACATAACCTTTCTTCGTAGAAAATTAATTATGACACATTCGAAAGTATTGTTTTGCTGTAAGTAGGATCGAAATTTGTCTGACATCTTTAATTTGAATCCTGAGATTTCTGTTTTTGTAGTACCTGAAGTAGTCCGGAATTTTTAACGATTAAAAAGCTTTCGAGTTCGGTTGAAAGCTTACAGAGTTTTGCATTAATTTCATTCCAGCTATGAGCACATTCCTAATCAATTGGAGATACTCATTTTCACTGACAATCGTTTTCTTTTGGTTGAGATAACAACATGTAATCAATCAATATTCAACAATCAAACTGAAACATGAATGATCTTCATGGATGCGAAGGTGGATTTAACATCAGCTACTGAATGAACTCACGCAGCCGAAAGTGCTGTTGACAATCCCGATGTATCATAATTCAAAGTTGGAATGTAAGAGTGCAATTTGTTTTCAAATTCACGTGTTTGCAACTTTTGAAAAGGGAGGAAAATAAATTCAATTTTACACTTCTGCCTGGAAGCTGTCTCGCTTCAAACTATTTTTATTTTCATGCATATTCTGCATGTCCTGTCCTTAGATGTGCTACACACTTCTTTTGTGCCAGGGGGATATTTGCCTGCAATAAGCCACGTTTTCGAAGCTCTTTTGACCCGGCTGACAGCTCTTGTCTTATTGTTCCCGAACAAATACGACTCTGTGTTTCTAGTCAAGAAAAATTTCTTGGTACCAAGAAAAGTGGGAGGCATACTCGACCTCTTTGAAATATTTTGATCTTATTTCTGAGTCAATGTTAGTTCATGCTTCTTAGTCATTTATGCTGTTGGGTAATGCAACTGTACATATACACTTAAACTTCTTAGTCCAAACTATTGTAATTAATACCGTTCCAGTAATCACTGTGCCTAAACGAAAAAAATCGAGCCTATTGTGCTGCCAATGGTTAACACCGTCGCATCTTTTGTTGCGTTTTAGCAACAGCTGTTTCTGTTGTACTTTAAATAGTTAACTGTGTTTGAGTTTCTGTGTTTGTGTAGCAATTAGTTTAAGGACGTGACTACAGTTTGTTTTCTTTCATTTTGATTAATTTTTTAAACTTTTCGAGGTAGCATAGTTAATGGGAATTGCTTCAAACTGTGCTTGAACGACTGATTTGTTTTTACAAATTGCTTTCGCGGAGAGGCAATGTTTATAATGTTCTTTCTCTCTTAAAATTTCTATTTGTTTACCGTGAGATTGATCATACTATTTTTTAAAGCCTTGTTTACCTTTTCCTAAACTCGGGTTAGAGCCCAGACTTTATTGACTCCTTAGCTAGAGAGAGAGAGAAGGTTGTTCCGAGCTACGCCCTCAGCCGCCCGTCACGATCAAAGGTTCGTCTTGCCCAATTCTCCGCCTATCGTTTGTCGCTGTCCTCTCGCTCTTCTATTTTTCGTTTCTAGCTTATCTGCCCTCACTTCGAGCTAAGGAAGTTGTCTGCAGCGCTTTATGGAAGACGTTTTCAGTTGGTAGAAACGCTACACAAGTGTGCACGGGGTTAGGCATCTGTAGCTTACCATTATGTCTGTTCTTCATAATACTCTCAAAGGAGTAATGATTAATCTTTTCGTAGAATTATTCTATGATTTCATCACCCCGATTATAAAAAACAAAATAAATTATTCATTGTAAATGCAAATACATTCATGGTAACTGTTTTAAATGACTTGGTCTGGGATGATATGTGTTGAAATAAATGAAAACAACAAATAATGAGATTTATATTTTGTCAATGAGGTTTATATTCTGTCATTAGTCAGCTGCTACACTAAATTTGCAATCAGACTCGGGATACGGATGTAGTCTGCGATGACTAGGGCTTACTGTGACTGCGATGACACAGCCCTAAAAATCACACATGCATGCGTATGTGTGTAATTTACACATGTGTTTACATATTTTATTAAATCACGGGATGGCACATGACACATGTTCTCAGTCTTGAGGACATGTGCTAATAATTCTCACCGGAGGTTAAACGTTTTACAGTTACTTCTGTGTTCTAAGGAAAATATTGAAATTTATTAAAAAAAACTTATTATTGTTGTGGAAATTTTTTGGATAGAACATACTCGTAAGTTCTTGAGCAAAATTTTGTGAAGAAACTGTATTAGATTGCTCAACCATACTGGGACTGCTCTAGAAATTAGAAGAATATTTTTTGACGGAAATAATTTGAAATCTCTGACACACTGAATCATGAAATAATTACTGCACTAAAAATGAGTTCATTGTTAATTTAGAAATTAATCAAATCCTTCCCTGACTCCTTCATATCTGTAGCCGCAGTTTTGTCCGTCATAGACAGAACAGCGCGACCCTTTATGTTCTAGTTAGTTTCACTTCGTTGCGTTCTGGCCTTTCCGTGTCACTTCGAATTGGTCAGCGCAGAGCTCGGTTGCTTCCGCCGGTGTTGCTCATCCTTGCACTTCGGTCTGTGTCGCTGTGCGACAGGAATTCATTTAATTTCTTCTGTATTTATTCATTGTTTATACATTGCATATTTAGTAATGCTAACATATTAATTATGCATCCCTTTTCAGACCAATGTTTATGACCTGTTTATGATAACAATAAACTAAGTGCTACCACTCGTGTTTGATGAACATGGTAGAACTCAACGTAAGAGGTCGTTGTGCACGTTATGAACGAAGTAGCACCATGGTGCACGTGGTAAAATTCTGACTTCGATGCTCACCCCTTGTTGGTGTATATTGGACCCTAAAATACCTGTTGATTTTCTGCATCGCATGCACACTTCCGCATTTGAAAGAGTACTGGAATTATTATTACAAGATACATATTTGACGATTGTACTTCTATAGCTGAAATTTGAATTAAAGAAATTTGTACACGCAATAATCAGCCTTAGATAAAGATGATGTTAATTCTGCTACAATCTGTGAACTAGAAATCAAAAGAAAACCATTAAATTCGCCGACGTAATAACCTTTCAATCACATAGACTTCGTTTCAAAAGTTATTACACGAGACGTTCTTAAGAAGGCGTTAAGTGTAAGGTTCTTACTCAAAAGAAAAAAAAACACTACTAGAAGATACTTCGAACCTACGCATTGGGCTGTCACCGTTACGGTCAGCAGATCATGCACAAAGGTGCCGGAAAGAATAAACCATACATCATCTAAGCTGCTGCGGATCGACTACAGAAACTATGTTGTTAGAGTTACAGAAGTTAGACAGCTCAGAGTACTCGGCTCTTTGGCGCATTGTTTTGTACAATTATTCCCAAAAATTAAAACATAAAATTCATAACTTTAAATCTTTTCCATTTTAGTCTGGAGTGTGTGAAATGTGAAAATCAAGTTAGAAAATAAAATATTTCAAACGACGTTGCCTTACACTGATTGCATTTGGGCTCGCCGTAAAGAAAGTGTGGGGTAATCTAGTGCGGTCGTATGCTTCCTCACTCCTGATTATTGACCGGAAATTTTAGTTGTTTCATGTTTCGCACAGAGGCAGGCTAAACAAGTGACTTTTGAGGTGTATCTAATTCAGAAAATATTTTCGAAAGATCTTTCTTGAAATTATTTGAGGATCTTTGGATTGATGTTGAAGTGTGTTGTGTATAGCTATTTTGTTAGAAAATTAAACATATTCCGCGTTTTCAGCCGTAGTCGATATTCAGCGTTCAAAAGTGTTGCTACTGCCCAGAAATTTTTGAAATCTTACATGCCAGATTTTATACGCACCACAATATCTTTGTACACTTTTGAACTCATTCAAATTACCATCATTGCATTATCCCTTGCTCTTCAGACATGACATCAATCTTAATAAAAAAATGTCATTGGAAAGTCTCTTGAATTTCAATCATTTTATTCCTCACAACAAAGCGAACAGTCAGAGATTCCTACGTGTAGCAAATTCTAATTATTGTTAGACCACGTGTTTCTGTTGCGTGCCTGGCGTACGATAAAGTAGCAATCCTCAGTAATTTTAGGACCGAGTAGATCTCGAAGGGCTCATTATCTTGCTTGGTCCTTGATGGGCACTGGCAGGAAGTCTGTTCGTCACTGTGACAGCCTGGAACCGGCGAACTAAATGTGTGGGAGTGCGACTCTGCAGAGGCCTCACAGCTATGCCGCGGATCAGCTAGTCTTAACAGACGATGTTCTAACACAACTCTTGTAATTGGTTGCCCTGCTGCAATCTATAGTAACATAACGCGAACAAGACCGCAATATATGTGTAGCCAATTTGTCCGGGCCTCAAAATAATTTCGCTTATTATTCTAGAGTGCTTGCGTCACGTAACGAAATAGCTTTGAAAATACCAAAAAATTTTCATTCATGTCGTGTCAGATGAGTAAGTATCAAATTCTTATTTAGAAGACTGAGGAATGAAACTGAAAAAACTTGTCGCACTCATCAAATGATCAGGACACGTTGAACGGCACTTGCGTTTTAATTGATTTGAGGTTTCTATAATAACTTTATTTTGAGCTTACAGAGAAATATGGTGGTATTAATGTCATGCATTTGGTTTGGACATAGACAGAAACAATGTTTACCTTTCCTGCATGCTCCCGATTTGACGCTTTAATTTAGTGATGCAGCGTGAGATTGAATGTATATTATATGCTGCATAAAAATGAGTTCCACACATTGCTCCTGTTGAAGCTGAATCTGTTACGTTGTTGTTCATCAAGTTATTACTGTGCTGTTTCAAAAAGAGAAAGGTATGTTTTCCAATATTGCAGAATAGTATAATATGATAAAACCCTGTTTAACATGGCTTTTTCGGTACATTTTTCATGTGTTTTCGCTACAATTTCATTGGACTTAGGATACCGGGGTTTTCGTTCAGGGCATTAATTACCCACGTAATTCAATTCCACACTTGTCCAAATAATAATATGGTTATGAATAAATTTCATTTCTAATTTGAATCAACAAAAAAATTACCTGGTGTGTGATCAGAACTTCTGATTCGTTATTTTATTGTTGTTTTTCTCATGGGAAGTGGTGTGCGACGCTCACCTTTTACAACTTGTTTTGGGCGAAGTGATAGGAAAAAAAATCTTGTCCCATTTGTGCGATTCGGCGTGGTAATGAATACATTTTACAGCGTGCTACGCAGCAAACAGAACTAAAACATTTAGATTTTTTCATGAGTTATTGCCGGTTGATTTTGTTACTCTTCTTCTTTACAAGACCCTATATATATTTACTCACCATTGGAAAATTGCCAAGGTAATAAACTACGCAACTTTCTTCTTGATGGGAATGGCTGAGCCTTTGTTTAGAGCTTCTGAAATGTTATACATAGCACAAAAGGCTATTATGACCGTTTTTGTATCTGATCACAGTATATTCTGCCTCTACTCTTCGGCGACCGTGCTTGGTAATGCCAAATACCCTAATATATTACTGATTTTTACCGACTCGTCTTTGGAAAATGTCCTTTTCATTTAACCAACGATCAAGTTTCAGTTGATGACTATGACATTTAAAGTGTTGAATTGAGGAAAAAAATTAAATGGATATGGTTGTTTGCTCAATACGGCATCTCACTCGCTCATTGACAAGACTTCAATAATATCGTTTGAGTTCAGGAATTGCTAGAAGCTTCAATTTGAGGTTATCTGCATTCTGTTTCAAGTTCGAATATTTTCACTATTTACGAACACTTCTGCATCTGCTTCAATGTTTCTATCGATAGGCTTGGGGTTTCCCTAAAGCAAAAGCGAAGTAACAAAAATATTGTCCTAAAACTTACGGGGTTTGACCTTTAGCCACCGCGGTATTAGGAGTTTTCCTGCCATACTTCAGTGGGGTCGGAGTGGGCCCAACTGGGGCGCCGCGTGGGGTGGATATTGGCTATCAGATGGGTCGCCTTATCGGAGCAGGGCTGCTCCCCTCGCCTTCAGATGTGTGCTCGCGCAGTCAGCGCGAGGGGAGAGCCGGTCAGCTGGGGCGCACAGCTCATCAAGGAGCTCTCATAACACGCGTTAGCAAGGCTCGCTAGCTTATTTAAGTCACCGTGCTCTAATTTGCACCCTACTCTATATTCTCAGTTGCTGTATTTCATTTTATGACTGGAAACCCTCATCGTTTATTCTAATTGTGATTTTATAATTATTTTACTTTTTTGCAGTATCATTATACGTTATTTAATTGTGTTTTCTCAGTTTTCTAGTCGCGATCATTGTTCATCTTCCTCTTTAGAAAGTTTATTAACTAAAACTTCGAAAAAATTCAGGATTCTGAAGTTGACCTAAAGTAAAAAAAAACAGTGCAATTAGGTATTGAGGCTTCACTTGTGTTCTTATGGTAACTCACATCAAAATTAGAGGTTGAAGCTCCTTATTATTTAACATCAAACATCCATTATGGGTGAGTGAGACCGGATGGCTATGAGTTTGATTCGAGAAAAACTGTGTGCAATTTTTATCTAACTGATAAACATGAATTCCTCTCAGAGAAGGGGCTATCAAGAACGGGTTCAAATCCATTTCTGTCTACTCAAATGTTTATTCAGTAAAAGAAAGTGGGTGACGGTCAGTTTATGCAATTTCAAGCCATGAAGTCCAGAGAGTTTGAGAAGAATCAGGGCACGCTCCCCTGGCTTATCTGAGTATATGCACTGATGCGTCCAGCTGCCAATGGCAAATTTCAGCTGGAAAAGCATCCTAATGAAAGGATATCGAAAAAGGGCGACCGAACATTTTGCTCGCTAATCCGTGCAGAAGAAAGGTCGCAGTGGGCCTTGTTTTGCTCGCCCTCTGTGTAGATGAAATCGAGGTCGGGCGGTCTTATCTGGAGGGGATCCGAACTCGTGTGGGAAATGCTGCGGTGGCCTCATCTGTAGTTACTGTGCCATTAATGCTCAGACTCGATTACCAGCCTCAACGCTGCTGTTCGTTAGTCAGGTTAATGGTGGAACTTGATTATGCTGCTACGTTGTCCTTTGTTTTGCAGTGACCTCAACCTGGCTGTCCATACTCAAATAGAGCACTGCAATGAAGCTACTTTTTTGTTTGTTATTGAGATTATTTTTCGTTGTGTGTGGCTCTTCGAGCAGCTTGAATTTTGATGAATTTGCGCGACTTTCATACTAGGTAAGCATTCTTCAGTTCTAAGACGTTAGGTGTTGATTTTGTATGTACAGATGTATAAGAAAAATCTTGCTTCATTAGCCTAACAATCTCACTAAACTAATTTTTCGTAAATCGTTCTTCAGGCCACATACAGCTTCTTGAATATTGTTTATTCTGAATTCAATTCTATAAGGAAGATTGAGGGTTATATATACTATTATTAGCTGGGATGGATTCAATGTATGGTTGATTTATTTTACTCATCGTAATTGTGTTTGGTTTCGTATTACTGTAGTGCACAGCAATCTAGGAGTCTTTGTGAACGTTTGCTTATCGAAATTGTTATAAAACATGTCGTAAGATTCGTAAAAGTAAGTGAGTAAATAATTTTTACTTGCTTAACTGGGTCCTGCGAGAAAAGTTTAACTTCACTGCTATGGGCGTAAAGAAATATATATAGTGTTACCTCAGGTAATATTTTACCTGAGGTATGCTGGAAAATATTTCTTTACTCTTTTTTAAATCAATAAAATGATGTGTGACTGCAAATTGTCATTGTTTTTGAAGAACGAAAGCCAAAAATCCCTCGAAACGCACAGTGACCAGCTCGTTGCGGTAAGAAGTAATCGTAACGAACGATTCTACTTGAAGGCCCCTCAAAGCCGAACGATAACGATTTACAGTTCTCGGATCGTTACTGGAGAAATTTAGCAGCCCACTGGAGTTCATTTATCGCAATAACTGCCCTGACCAGCCAGTGACCCGTAGCTCCTCTGGGACAAAATTAATCGGAACTCCGCGGAACAGCTTCGCCTTCATCCAATTACTCGAGCTAGCATAATGATGCTTGTCTATCGGGAGCAGCTCAATGTTGTCGAAGGGGAGAGCGTCAGCAGACATGATCCAGATATTGGGGTAATGATCTAGTACTTCACAATGGTCGCTACGTTTCAGTTTCCACTGTCAAGATAAAATGTCCTTATCTCTATATTTGGGTAAATTGAAATGCGTCGAGTCATTCGAAAGTTACGTTTCCCCGTTCCAAATGGGTGCTCACTGAGAGTCAAATACTTCCGTTATTGTGCAGGTAGTATACTTTCAAGAAATTTCACGAGCTTGACTATTTTTTTATTTCAGAAACTATTGTTTTATATCAGAAACTATAGTTTTATTGTTTTATTTTCTGAAACATACGTTTGTTTCATTTCAGAGTTGGCGTTATCTAAAAGTTATTTCATAGAATTTCTACGTCTCACAATAATAGTTTGGGAACATGATGTGGCGATTTGCAGATTGCAAGTTTCACGGAAGGCAATATGTCATTGCTCCTAGCAATAACATGAAATTGCAGCTAGCAAAAACATGTGAGAGTTACGAGAAGTAACATGAAGTGTTGCCAGCAGCAACTTGAGACTGATGCTAGCAGTAACCTGCAACTGCATGTTGCAAGCAATTAAATACGACTGTTGCAGGCAGAGCTGATTTGTGGGCATCATTCCAATTTCTCGCAATAAAGTAGAACTGGGTCAGAACACACTCAGCTTGCGGTTGCATCGACTTTTGAAAAATTTGTGTGAAATTTGAACACGAGAAAGTAGTGTGAAAATTTTTGTTTGGCATGCATTGTCTACTCTGCTAGCTCCGTCATGTTAATTTACCTGACATTTGCTTGGCGACCCACGTGGACTTATCGATCATGATTCGCAACGTAAGAGGACGCAAATTGGGCTTAAATTATTTGATGCTTTTTGCGTAAATTTTTTGTAGAGCTCGATTCCCGTGGTGAATATTTCCGTTAGCGAGAATGCAAGAATGCTCAACTAATAAAGGTGATACCACTACAATAGAAATAAGTCAAAGTATGAAAATCTGCTGTCGATGCCAACGACGAGACGATACTTTATGGTGACCATGCATGCATGAATCAGAAATCGCTGAGACTAGTGTATCCTCACTAAACGTAGAGATTTATTTTCTATCCGAATTAAATTAATACGCATTTCATCTAATTGTCGGATGAGTTGTCTTATAAGCATTTATCTGTGTGTAATGAGTATACATGTTTTTCAATAGATTAATACCTATGTGTGTTATTTACAATTTGTGTGAAAAAAAATTCTATCTCAACAAGTTGCTAAGGTCGAGAGTATATCTTGAGAAAGACAGAGTGCAGCGTAAAATTTTTCCTCCCTCCTCTAGGATATCCGGCCGTAAAATCAACACCAAAAATTCTAAGTTGAGTGCCAGGAATGCAAAGAAACAGCGGCCAGCACCGCAAAGCACTCGCTCTGATTACTCGAGAAATGGTGAAGAATTTTCAACCGAGATTTATGGAGTGACTGCATTGGCACTGCAGGCTGCCGCAGCTTAGTCGATTTTTGCTCGAGCAAATACTTGCAAGATTGTGCAAAATTCTTAGTCCTGAAATGTAGAGTCTACATTTTCTTCTTGAAGGTATTTTTTGATTTAGCGATGCTGTCGTGGTATGTGCTAAGATCGTAAATAGCGCTCCGACAACTTTTAGAAATATATTGCTTCGTCTGCGTTGTGGCGGTGAGAAATTGAGCGTGTTCGGAATCGTCAATGACAAATTTGTACACGGAAGTGTAAGTATCAATCAGGAATGGGGAAAGAAACATATGTTCGCGTGCAAATTATCTTCAGAACCGAATTGTTCTGCTGTTGAGGCGTTGGCAGTCTGTGGAGTAATTTCAAATCACGGCTGTGAATACTCTAGCACGTTCTATTGATTTTGCAATTCACTCACGTAGTGACATGCAAGAATGTTCGCTGCTAAAATTCTAATAAACTGCTCTGAGATGTTAATTGTGTTGCCTCATAAATGGTGCCGTAAATTTTGCTTTTTTTCATCCTGAAAGTGAGATTTATTTCGAGGATTATGCTTCTCTAACACTTTATGCTCATAAGCTCCGCAAGACACCAAATATCAACTTAGTAGCAACTGTGAAATAATAGGTCTCGTGTTAGGAAAGCTGTGTATTTGTCTTAAAACGTTGACTACGTATTGGACCATATGTGAACCACTAGGTAAAGTTCTCTTTTCACGTATCGGTATCAATTAACATCATTTCAATTATTTCACCACCTATATATATTATGGACTTTAGAGTTCAAGTTGAAATATTAACGAGTTAATACATTTTTCACGCTTTTTAGAAATGATTACAATTTAATCAAACACTAAAGAATGTTTTTTTAATTCTGCCACTTCCAACCTAACCAAATCAACTGTACCAACCGTGCGAACGTAGTCAACGTGTTAAGTTACAAGTGGGAATCATTGCTATGAATGAGGATTCATTTGATTTTACGAAGTAATTTTGAAACATTTGAGCAAGACGGAGCTCTTCATCAGTTTTAATTACGTTCAAATTTAAGAGTAAAAGGGGAGGACGGGGAATGACGAATTCTTTTTATATCTATATGGAGTTAAGGATTTGAATCATTCGTTAATGACTTCCTTTAAAAGCAATGTGCGTTAGAGTAGAGGGAAACATTCATTATTGTGTTTATTGTATTTGTAACTCCTGCAAAATGTTAGCAGCGGCAATGTGGGTTTGATTGTTTCTATTTAATTACTAAATTCAAAGCATATCCAACCGCCTGATCGCAAGGAAAAAGATTCCTTTATTCTGACATCTTGGAATGTGAACTCTACTTTTGTAGGATGAGTATACAAGGCTCGGTAAAATGTGTTCACTCTTTGAATTATCATAATTAATTTATTTCCTAGCTTACAAGGTTAAATTTTGGTTAAAACTAAAATTAAGGTCTTATTCTATGGATGAGGTACTAACTGTTTAGGTCGAACTAGATGTTCAAAGTGTCAATCGCACATTTACATTGGTACACTTCCGAAGTATCGGTACACTTCTGAGTATGAGTTAGAACTTATTCCATGCTTCGCACATAGGGATTTTTTCAATGGGATTTCTTCGCACTCCGCTTGATCCATACACATGTCTCCACTTCCTTGAATCGCAGCAACATTTTTAAACTTCCAGTGCCACTTAAACCTATTTCTCTTGACTCAAGCGCAAGTCCGCCATTGTGAAAAACTCGATCGACAATTCTGCCTCCCGAGGAAAAACTCCATTAAACTTATCCTGAAACTCAACCGCGTTAATGAGAAAGTACATTATGCCAGTGCAAAGTGTAGATACATTCTTCTGGAGCAGCTAGAAATGTTTTTTTAATTATGACTTGTACCCATGCAGAAATGTTTCGATGCTGAAGGCCGTCATTTTGAACATCTAACCTAAACTTTGGAAAATATAATTCGACCAATGATTAAACTTATTTGTGGACGTTAACTTTTCCTAGAAATTTATCCATGTGGGCTATCACTGTTCAAAGGGTGTTTTAACTTTTTTGAAGTTGCATGTATGATGGTAATGTTGAAATCTTTTGAATAGTTAAGGGAATAAAGACGGTAGTGAAAAAGGAACATGATTGAAGTTATTTACTATGCATAATTCAACTTGGAAAATTGAAATTTGTTAAAATTATTCATTGTTAACGAGATAAACTATGAAAAAACTGAATTACCAGTCTGCACACTACTGAAGAAAACGGCGATGATTCTTTTGAGGTTCTTAATTTATAATTTCACTATTGAAAGGTCAGTCTAAACCAAGAACAAAAAGTAGTTCGCAGTTGGTGCCAACTCTCATGGTCTCACACGTGGAGGCAAATGACGCAGCCTCACACGTGGAGGCAAATGACGCAGCCTCACACGTGGAGGCAAATGACGCAGCCTCACACGTGGAGGCAAATGACGCAGCCTCACACGTGGAGGCAAATGACGCAGCCTCACACGTGGAAGCAAATGACGCAGTCTCACACGTGGAGGCAAATGACGCAGTCTCACACTTGGAGGCAAATGACGCAGTCTCGCAGGCCCAGCGTCTATCCATCACATCATTTGAGATGATCAGAATGCTCATAATCATTATAGCTGTCTAGGCTTGGTGGTATAGCTTGGCAATCTCACATGTGTACAAAACGAGTGAAAACAAATAAGCCAGACAGTTATTCTCTCATTGCAACATTTTTCAAAATTGCGGCATCACGAGATGCAAAGTAAAACGTTCCAGGGCTAAATGTTTCACGTTAATTCATTTTGATGTGAGTTAGTTTAGCGAAGGATTACTGCGGCACGATTTGAAGCTCTAACTTTTCTGTTCTTCCGTGGAAAGTCTTGAGCGCTGTTCCAGGTTTGGTGGAGCCCCATGAAGCGTATCCATGCCTAGTCGATGATAATTGGGCATTCGAGTTTGTGAGAGTTGAAATCCTGCGAATCTAAACTTCTATAGAAAATGTGCCCGGCGTCTAAATTCTGACACCTGTTAAAATAAATGGAATGAAACTCTTTGACCGAAGTCACGCGAGTTTGCAGAGCTCTATGACCGCGACTGCAGCGAAGTTTGCCAATGATCTCCCTGGAGTGACAATCAGTTGGACCAACACCGCAATTGGAAGGGGTCTCCAGTATGGCCGGGACCGTGGTTGGGATCAAACAAGCCTTCATTCCGAGGGCAGCATGATTTTGTCCTGTTGGGAAGACTCTCTCGTTACCAAGATTATCGATTATTGGCAATATCATTCTCGGGGCTTTTGCCAAACAGTCTGCAGTGCGGCACTTGCGACAAATTGCCTGTCTCTCTTTGTTTGGTGTTTCTGGTCTCATTTAATTTTTTTTCACTTGCTGTTACCATCAAGGCGTGCTTTCGAAACTCGACAAATCTTTATGGCTTCGTGCGTTTGTCAACATCAAAACATCTTGTGCAATATTCAAGCTTCGAGGAAGTTTAACTAATTTAACGACGAATAATAATTTGAAAGTTGAAACTGTGTCAAGTTAGAGAGCAAGCTGTGCAGGTTGTTTTCGAGATGTTTGAAAGAAAAAGATATTGCTGTAGGGTTTTATACCATTTGTTGAAATGTGAAAATCATTCAAAACTCACCATATTTACATAAACAGTCACTTCGAAGGGGAAAAGAAAAATGAATGTTTTTCCCTTTGAAGTCACAAAATTATTTTTGAAATAATTTTCAAGCCTTGTATGATGGGTATATGCGTAGAGGGTATCGTTTACAGGAAACCTTACCGTTATATTGAATGCAAATTTAATAAACCGGAAAAGGTTAAATAGAGATCGNCTTGAACGACACGTAGAGAGAAAGGTGTTTTAAACCGAAACGTATCACGTTTGAAATCGGCAACATTGGTTCACTGATACTTCTTACCATATGATTGCTAATCTAGTGAAACATATGCATGTCCATTTTAATTCAGGCGAGAAATCGTGTGCTATTTCTGATGAATTTGTAGTAAATGAAGTAAAATTAGAAACTCCGTGATACCATCGTGTGACTACGAGTCTGATGTTGGTAACGTCCTGATAAGTTCCGAAATATTTCTATTGATAGGCGTTTTACGTTATCCTCTTGCCTTACCGTTTACGGCAGCAAAGCTACAAAGTTAGTGAAATTGTAAATCCATGGAATGAGTCAATGTTTTAAGTTGTACCATAAATTAAACTTTTTGCTTAAATTGTTCTTTTCTATAGAAGACAGCATACGAATTGTTACAGCGATCCTAGAACTGGTGCTTTTTATTGAATTCTTTGTGAACTCCTGTACTGGGAGTGGCATTTAGTGACCTCGTTTGTGTACGTCGATAAAACTTTGGCGTACACTTGGCAATGATACTTCATATGAAATTCCTTTTGTAGTTATTGTGCCCCTAATCTAAATTCTTCAAGTTATTTCAGTATGTGTCATAATTTTTAGCTGGCATGGGGCAGAAACCGATTTCTGATTACCAATTATACAAAAAAAATGACGTTCAGGGAATTCTACAGAACACGTATTGAGGTGAATTCGTTATTAAAGTCTTAAGAATTTAATACAAAAATTCCAATATTGCGATTTATTTCTTTATCTTTCTCATCGGTTTTCCGAAGCATAAAGTTTAAATTCCGATGGGAATAGTTTTCAGGCTTCAAATTTGTTTTACGGCGATTTAAGGACCTCAGAAGTGCGTGATAACGACTTCATTTACAAAAGCTGGGTATAAACATCCGTGCGTAGGTTGAAGCTCATGACGTGAAGATGCTTGCAAATATTTCCAATAATGAGTCATGATTGTTTTAACTTGGCTCAAAAGCATGATCCCACTCAGGTAAAGTTAATCTGATTAAATACAAAGAATGATTCTAAATTATTTCCATCTCTGTTCTACTCGCTACATCAGAATTCCCTGATTTTTTGGATTGGATTGTATGATATAGTAGCTGTAAATCAATGATAATTTTTTACGTGGAATATTGATAGAAATAGTTTTGCGAGTTATGATATAGCAAAAAAAGTGACGGTATAATGGTACCTTATACGAGATTTGAGTAACAGAACAAGAAAAATAATGCATTCTCTCAAGAATTATTTGTCGCTTGCATGACTCCTCACGTTTGTTTATTAATCTGGATGCCGATCGAAACCAACACCGCTCACTGACTTCAGTCTAAGCATTTCGAAACTGAGAAATGTTATTTGGGCAGAGCTCGTTAGGGCAGAGCGTATCAGAATGTGAAAAAACGCGCGATTCATAGATTGCTTTCTTGATTGAAATTTCTGATAGGTGGCCTTGAGGTCTCTTTACGTTAGCTGCCCAGATGTAGGTTTTTAAAGCATCGATTTATTTGTAAGTCGTACAATTCATACAAAAATTTAATGTGTTAATATTTGAGTAGTGTATTCTGTTCAGTATTTGTAATATTTGTTCAATTCCTTTGGCGAAACACGTGTGCTTTTTCAACGTAAAATTAATACGTGTAGACAAAGAGAATCTCAATCATCTGAAAATTATAATTTACAATCTTCGATGTATAATACTGGGCAATTAGCTAGATGTGGTTTCATCATGCTTGGTTGAGGTGATCAGAAAACTTGTTGCTGCCTCAGCTCGTCAGCGCATGCCCTCTCCACCTCTTTTGAGCGTCACAAAATATTTCGCTCATCTGACAATAGTTTCACAGAGCAAAAATGTTTGCCAAAAAGTATACTGTTCATGCTTTTCGAGCGTCAAGTTCGGTATCCGATGTCAATTTTGCGGCTGATAAAGCCCATTATCCTCCGTAGACGCTGGAGGCTGATATTCTGTCTTCATGCTCAGGTTTGCTCAAGCTCGTTAAAAATTTCCTGGCTTGAAATTTTTCTGGTTTAAAAATTTTTTCAGATTATACCACAAGAAAACTGAATATTGAGTACTAGGAAACTGTTATCAAAATTGCATATCGCGTTTCAAAGTACTCTGCATTAGTTCATCTTTAGATCCGCTCATAACATAATCTTCAATGGGGCTTTGAGCAAATGGTATGGAAAAGTTTTATCAAATTCCAAACCAGCGTGAAGAGCATTCACAATTGTCTGTCTATATCCAAAAGAAATTTTTCCCTTGTTACCCTTTAATGCCCCGGAGGACTTTTCGGTCCACTTTTTAAAATAGCCTCAATATATTGTATTTCTTGTTAAATTTGTTCCCTAGTGTTCTTTGGGGTTTACTGCCGAGTGGCAGCTCCTTCTTCTTTCTAATGTCGGTCACTACCTGCATGATGCCAGAGTTAGTCTAATAGTGATGGTTATAATATTTGTAATATGAGCAGAGATTCACAAAGTCGTTACTACTTTAGAATAGGAAAGATTTGAACTTCATTTCATTCCGAAACATTCTATTTCCCGAACGTGGGTTTTAAAAGCATGATCGTATGCAAAGAATAACTAGTACTAGCGTGAAAACATAGTTTCCAATTTTGAAAATATTTCATGACGATTTTGTTATTTCAGCGAAGTTTCCAACAATTGATTGTGTTTTTATAATAAATAAAAAAAGCAATTGTTTAAATGCTTCTAAGAATGTCAGGCATTTTGCAGCCACAAATTCGTTTTTTTTACGCCAACTTCAATAACCTTCCATAATTTAGCTTTTATTGAAGAAATTTTAATCTACAGCTCATAAACACTTGAAATAATACAGAGAATTACTGGAATTGACTTTATGTAACATTTGAAGGACAAGCTGCCCTGACGTTTGTAGTTGTCAATGTGAATTGTCTGTAGTTATGCCCACACTTCGAGAGCCCATGCGATATTTATGTTCATTGTTATTTCTCCAATATCGATGGAATAGCTCTTTTTTAATGAAAGTTATACATTTTCAAAATTTTGTGTTGAATAGTAAAAACTAACAAGGATTCACTACAATTACTCGAATATGATGAGTGCAATATTTACACATCGAATGCATGATAGGCCTCACATCCATGTTGTATCGAACCTGATGGTGAGGTTATCAAACTTTGTAGGAGAAGATAGTTGATGCATTGGTGAAAAAAGCTGCCGTTATGCTAAAGCAACTCTCAGAAGTTAACTACTTGATTTCTCTTATGAAACAAATTTAATATTGACACAGTTACTCTATGCATGATGCTCATCATTTTATTTGCGCACACTTATGCAGGAAATTTTTTTCCCGCTGCGGTTATGGGACTACTGCGCTTGTAATAAAAAAGTTCAAGCGCCGACAATTTTCACGTATAATCGTATCAGCAGAACAGGAAATTTCAGTTCAGAATAAAAAAATTAACATTGAGATCATTTTCACCTCTGTACTGTTGTAACGCTAAGGCTCTGGCGCTATGCAGCTATCATCCAATAATGATGTTTGTAATCGGCGCATCAGTATTATTGCAAAGAATATATTATAATTATTCGTGGTAGGGATGGGCCTTGGGCAAAAATACTGAGTTTGTGGAGATGCAGTCACTTGAGAAATTTGGGCCTGATTCTCCCGCTTGCTGTTGACTTTAGTGCTGCTGGTGGGAACGATTCCTACTGAGAAATTCTGTTCATCCTGTACCGTTGATTGAAGTGCAAAGGTCGTGCCCGACCTCAATATTGCACGCGGCTTGAGTAATTATTTTGCTTCGGTGAACCCAGGCTCCTGTTTTCCTGAGCAGCATCCCACGAAACTGTCTCGGGCGAGCGCGCACAAGTGCGAGAGCCAAGGTTTTGCGTGTAATCAGCTCTCATTAGCAAAGCTCTAGGCTTCGAATTTTATCAAAGAAGATTTTTGCCTATGGAGAAAACTTTATATAATAGCTCATTTTCATGGAAAAGTGACTGTACTCATGATTCTCCATTTTTATACAGAGAAAAAAAAATGATTTAATGAATTAGTATCAAACTTAAGGTAAGAAGACGTAATTCTGACCGTTGAACAGTGGGCTTAAATATGCGTGTATAGATCGGAGTTATTAAGAGCAGAGTCAATCAGCGATCATCTGGCGATAATGACTAACTTCGACATTCATAACCATTCAAAATAAAAACCGTAGAACTATTAAGCCTTTATGCAACATTATCGTGTAAATTTATGTTAATGCCACAAATAACGATAACATATCACAGGAGTTGAACTGTTCTGTACTTCACATGACTTCCATCTTTCAAATAAGTTTCAAAGCTTATAATGCTAGTCTGCTGAGAGCTTCATTTTGCGAGAGCTTTTAGCCAAACTACACCAGGCTGTGCGTGCGCTGCTGCAGGTCGCGGGTTGTGTTTGGTTAGGCATTCTGCTCGACAGCAGCGTGCGTTGGGGCTAGGAAACTAAATTACAAATTGTATGCATTAGCTGCGCTATGAATCTGAATCTCGAGGGTCATTACGGGAAGTCTTTTGCGATAGCATACGCCGTGTAAATTTCACATGAAATTTTTGCTTGTCTGAACTATTTTGAAACTTCTGTGGAAAATATATAATTACATAGAGTAATAAAATGCAGATGGAGTTAATTCCACAGTAACACAAATAACCTACTCATTTACCGATTTTTCTTCGTGCCTGATAATTACCTCGACATTAGTTTTCAAACGTTTTAAATTATCAAAAAATATTTGATCTACGTTATTAGAGGGCATTCGTAAACTAGGAGTTAGTCTCACAAGCCGTACGGATTATGTAGACTACATGTGTCGTGATCACAAATGATGTATCGGAAACCCTAATAATCACACATTTATTGAATTAAAGATTAAATGAATTAAGTGAGTGAAAGATTAAATGAATTGAATTAAATTAATTGAATTAAGATTAAATAAAAGGAGAACAAAATGGTGTAATAGATAGATCGTTGAAGGGCTTCCCACCTCAGCGAGCCCTACTCCCACACACCCGGGCGAGTTCGACAGTGTCTCCATGAAATCATCTCTCCGTATCCATGGCTCTGGTATGTCGAAGCTCGTTTTTTTATGGCTTCTGAACTCAGACAGGCCATTTTTTGCTGCTTGTTGCTCTTAATGACTCAATTACTGGGCAACCCGCGGTGAGCCTTTGGCCTCTGGTACATCCTGGACACCGCTAGCCTTTTGAATACACAATGAAGCCACATGAAGAACTGGGTAGCGAGTCATGTCTCGTGGATATCAAGGGGTTGAGTTCGAGCACGGAGGCTTACATATGAATGGTTGCAGCCTTATGAATCAGTGTTATATCAATGCTCATGGTACTGCATTGTGAAGGCGACCTCATATTTGCACTGCTCATTGCTAGTTATATATTTCAAAATTCATGCCTTAGGCACGGTGTAAATATCTTTTCAATATTTTTGAAGTTCTTTTCATACGTATGATTTAAGCAAATAACCATGTTGATTATTACTAGCTCTTTCAATGATTTCTAGGACTCATTTTAACTAGTTTTTTCTAGAACAGTCGTATCCACAGTAACCTGTGATGCTTTAGAAAATCAATGAACTAATCTTCTGAAAACCAGCTCATGAAGCATTTCATCGGTTGTAATTTATTTTCAGTGGACGTACGTGTAATGTTCATCACAGTTCGATCGAGTGATTGATCGGCAAAGACAGCTCAAAAGCGCTTCTCGTTCCGCTTTCTGTCTTCTCCATTATTTTATTAATCTGTGCAGGGCAATCAGTGACTTGTTAGCTGACAGCAATGGCGGCTCTCAATACTGAAAGAAAGACATTTGAAAGCATAATACTTCTTCTGAAAAAATGTGATCGCAGGTGACGCCTAATGGTTGTTGCAATTGATTGAAAATGATTGGTTGGAAGTTGCTAGGGAGAGCACTTTTGTCTCGCTGGAACTTAGTTCTCTATAAACCCTCGGTCTCCATGTTGGAGTTACTACATCAAACCAAAAACGACAAATAAGATAAAGTGTATGCAGCAATTTATTTATAATCATCAAAAGTAGTATAAAGTCTCTTATATTTTCCCACAGTATATAGTAAATAATGAAACTGTGGAGACACTACTGATCGGATTTTTAAAATTAAAACCTAATTTTGTATATGTGATCTATCAATTTAATGAGCTGATGAAACAATTTAAACGTTTCTCTTAATCTGTACATAACCCTTCTGGAACATTATCAGCTCTAGCGCCCTTTCAATAAGTATAGTTAATTCGAGATTTGAAACAGTGTCTCGAACATATGAAAAAGTTTCATACAATGTGTTATTGATTTTCTGCTTTTTATGTAACTCCTGTAGGCTCCGACTTTAACAAGTAGCTCTCATTCCCATTGGATCAAGTGATCTTGCAATAAATTACTTTAAGCTGCACATTCCCCTTGATGAAGCGGTATTCTAGAGTCTGCCCTTTGTTCCGAACAATGGCAATATAAAGACTTGATTCTAAAATGGCAGTAGCGCCTGGTAGCGATTCATTGGGACGTGAACGATATCCTACCTACTTCTATTGTGAACCCGCCAGTCTGGTTACGGTTTCGTTACGACGCATTACGCTTTGTCAGAAGCGGAATTAACTGCCAGGTTGGTGCGCCTACCTTGGAAAATTCATTGGCCATTTTGAGTAGTTTATCAGGGCTAAGCGACGCGTATGTGGTTACCGCTCAGGCCGTCACTGACTTAAAATATAAAGCTGAGCGAAAACCTAGAGAGATTTGTATGTTTATCACGAGCGTGTGGGCTTTGTTGAGTTGACGCAAACTGCCTTCCCCCTAACTCACTTCGCTGGCATTCTGGGAACTGCTGAAGAATGTTTCAATTTCTTTCCATTGAACCGCGTATTGAAAAAATCCCAGAAGCAATGCGGGATTATGAAAATCTGTGAAGTAAACGTACAAATGGTGGTACACCCACTCATTACAATTATCTTTTTTATTCTATGCTTTTTATTTTTCATTTTCAAAAAATGTTAATATCCTGCCGTGTTTTTTTGTTTTATTTTTTGCTGGTAACATTTCTTTTCTTCTTAGAAACAACAACCATGAGCAGATCCGCTGCCAACATCGCCTCGCTTAAAGCCCTCCATTGTCATGGCTACCGCAACACAATGCCCGGCTCGCGTTGGCAAGGAAAAGGTCGATTTTTTGTGACTGTTCTTCAGACCTGCTTAATGAAATCTTCTGAGCTTGAATGCGTTCAGGATGAATTGACTACTCTTGTTGTGCGAGTATTTCCGTATGAAGAGACGTTCTCATCCAAATCTCACAGTTACATTGCTACAGCTGAGAGAAATGACTTGCTATTTTATCAATACTACGGTAGTCTGTTATAGATCTTTGAAATACAATTAAACCCATATAACAGTGTTAGAAAGTCAACTTGAAAATTATATCTAGGACGAGAAGCTTATTTCAAAATAAACCAACGCTGTTCATCGGTTGTGAGAGAACGAAATTTTTCTATAAAAAATTAGATCATTTATTAAAAATGTTTGTGCCCAAGTATTGATGAAGCAAATTTTCACTATGCTGAAGTCAAGAAAAGAGTTCATACCTAACGATGCTTCCAATTGAGCATGTAATATAAGCGAAAATAATTTAATTATAAAATAATTTTCCAGTAGCTTTTCACCGAAAGTGACAGAAATACGTTTGTAGAAATGCTAGCTTGCCGTGAAATTCCCCAGGCTTTCTACAACGTAGCGTACGATAATCATTTTCCTTTAAATTGCTTAACCAAGACGTGCACGAAATCGAAGTATGTTGTCAATGGTTATAGTTTGTCGAAAGTTAGTTTGGCATTTCAAAGAAAAGGCAGAGTAGTTCACGTTTCAGATTTGCCGTCTTGGCACCAGGCTTGACTCGTTGCTCAGGGCGCAGCCTCGAGCTACGGGTGGGGAGCGTCGGCTCACTGCCTACGTGTCGAGCTCGACTTCTTCATTTCTTCGACAATGTGTTTTGTCGTATTTATGCTTCCGGCGAGTCACTATGACACGAGTGTTTCGAACGAGAAGTATGTTAGCGTTGCTTGCTCACTGCATTCGGTCAAGGCTTTAAATATTCCTCTGAATATGGTCCTTCGCATAGAAAATTACATATTCAAATGAATACAATACAGGAATTTTTACAGCTTAGAGTTGTTTTCCAAGCAAATAGCGCTTGTTCTTACAACAAAGAGAACAAAAAGTGTTGTCTAATTTGTTTGTTATATAGTATTGTTACCTGAATCGTGCAATATTCTACATGAAATTTTCATGGGTTTCTTTGAAAGTTGGGTTTCGATACAGACGAACATTGAGTTAGAAACTGCTGGGAGCACTCTCTTACGACGCACTTAATTATCGTCTAATTGTTTGTCAATTAAGTCTGTAATTTACTGATTAGGCTAATTTTTTTGTAGTGCACTATTTCCAATTACTTCGATAAATGTACTGGTCAAACAAAATGTGGTCATTGTATTGTTTCAATTCATTTTCTGGTTAAAAACTAGCCAAATATGTACAATGATCCGTATGTGACTAAGTAAAGGTTTGTAAGGAAATAAAGCAGCATGTGAAGCTTTCCTCTAGTCGATCATGTATATCATGTACCTTTGAAGTGCGAAAGGCGGTGGAGTACGTACGCGCTGGCGGCAGGTCGACGCGGTTGCGCTTCCTGCGCCAGGCTGCCAGGGCACCGCTGCTGCGGCGATCAACAGCCACTCGGTGACTGTCATCGGCCTTGCGGCGAATGAACGGCTACAAAACTGCCTCCACCGGAAATGCGCATCTCAATCATAACAATCATACCATGCACTCATGGGACGGCATCTCAACTCAATAATGATATTTATTGAGTGCTGAGGATAATGCTTACTGACAATATTACGTCACTGATTTTTTGCCAGGGATTCTAGTGCTACAGCTCTTACGCGGAACTTTTGTTCGTCTAACTTCTTGAAATTAAACTGAGAAATTGTGGTCGTCACTATCAAAATAAACGCAATAAGATAGCAGTACACAAAAAAGTTTCAGTGTGCTGGTATGCCTTCGGTGATGTCGGGAGGCCTCTTATTTCGAAATTTGGCGAAAAATTTGAAAAAATGAATCTGAACCACGGTAGAACAACGTTAGAGTAACTATTCGTTCAAATAATTAAGTGCTCATCGTCCTTTTTTTCGTTGAGTTTGTAATTGTTAAAGAACTTTACAAGCTTACTCGTAAAAATTACTCTAATGATATGCTAATTTTTGTTGATCTTATGTTCATGAGAGCAATAATATAGTTAATATGGTTCTTGGACAATTGGACTTGGACAGCTGCTCCAGTCGGACAAAAACCCGTGTAAGATAAATGTTAGAGGATATTCACTAGTTTGTACCTAACCTAGCCAACCAGCCTAACCTATATGTCGTTCCGTTTCCTAACAGTACAACATTTTAATATAAAATTTCATAATTTAAATACTGAAATTCTACCCTTTTTCAGCGAAGATCCTTATTTGTCATAAGCGCATTATGAGTTTCGTTCTGGCTATTTAGAATTTGAGTTCCCTAAATTGTTTGCATGAAATATTTGCAAAGCACTAATTTAAATAATTTTATTTGAATTATCCTGAACAATCGGACGCAATAACGGGAGGTGCATTTGCCCTACATAGCAGTTCGCTGGGTGCAATCGTCCGACCGGCAGGTGATATAAACAATTAATATTTCTCATAATAATTGTTTATTGGTGCTTGTTTTTAAGGTCTGGTTGAAAATAATTTGATTTTTTCCTATTTCAGCTTTGATGTATCAATTATACCAGAAAACTTTGCCACGCCGAACTAGTTTATGAGACAGCGAAAAACTACTTTTCAATCAATTTTTCAAATTAAATGTTGATTATAATAATATTTCCGAGAGAGCTTCCGGTTGTGCAACATTCTGAGGGTTCGAGTGTCTGAAATTTCAGTGGTCGACGACAAGGGGATAGAGGTCAGATCTTCACTTTCTCTAATTTTTTATGCGTGCTTCTTGAGTTCGTATTTGAGGCATCATTTCTCAATGGGCGAAATCCATTTAAGTGACAAAGGGAAACCAAATTGAGGTTGAAAGTGAAAATAAAAAATTTTGAAATGCAGCTAAAGTTCAGTCTTGGAATCTGGCACAAAAGAGTCCCAATAGATTAAAATTTTGCAACACACTGGCTTGTACACGGACACGTAGTGGCTTACTAGGAGACATGCGTTCAAACCGAAAATTAACTGGTTTATTCCTACAGCTAGACGCATTCAACCAATCCATCTCCATTGTTTGCTCTTCAAGGTCAAAAATGCAAGATAATTTCCATCATTCATTTCGAAGGTCGACGGTATAACATTTATGTTAGACACAACTATGTTAACCTGAGAAACACAATTCGCTCACTTAACAATTTCTGATAATTGTGCGTAAGGTGGAATTAAAACCATCACGAAGTTTTTCATTTCTTTTAGCATCAAATCAAGTTATATAGGAACAATATTGCACCATTGCAAATAGTGGGTGGAATGACTTAGTTATTGTTTGACTGTAGCCGTGCGACAACTTAGAGATTCAAAAACCTGCAAAATCTTCTCTTATTCTTCAGAATATTTACTTCCATGAACTTTTCCGTGTCTTTTGTTGTATAAAGTGCGTAATGCGCGAAGTAGCTGTGTTATTCCTCAAAATGAGGTGAACAATACGAAATATCAACAGGTAGAATTTAGAGCTATGTCTGATGGATGAATATTCTAGGCCAATTCAAACTCAAAAATTGCATGAAAACGTAAGTTCATAGGCGATATCTTAATTAATAATGATACTGAATACTTCGTTTGTAGCACCCATAGGTGTTCTTTGTTCGCACTCTCGGTCACAGAATTGAGTTTTCTCATCGTTCAAAATATCTGAATTTAGGGTGCATACGTTGTGCGTCTTTTCCTCCGCTATTTTCCCGTAAATAACGCTTCGATGTTGCTCATCAAATTATATAAATCACTTTAAGGATGATATTAATAAAATGAAACCAGAATTTGCATATTAAACACGCAGTGAAACTTTTTCTCGCCTGAAGTATGGAAGCTTGAAACTCGCGTCATACGTTCCGTTCGTTGTACGCTCCCTGCAGCAGAGATCCCAAGCATTTTCAGCGTGGTTGTAACACCCGAAATTACTGGGACCTTCTATCGCTACCAAGAAGACCCTCGGATTTCTTTTATACGAGATAGAGTATAGCGAGGGTGGTCCGCCGAAGCTTTTAGAGCTATTGGAATGTAGTGGCGCCTATTGAAGGCGCCTACAACATTGAAGGACTCACGCGACGATGCGTGAGTGCGAGCAGGGGCGAAGGGAGCTCTTTTTGTTCTGCTGCCGCTGGTGAGCTTTGTGGCTGGAGAAGAAATGCGTTAGACGAGCGAACAAGTGTCTGAGGGCATGTAAACATTGTGTTGGAGGCTTCCTTGGTACACACCATGAAGAATTAAATCAATTCATACCATTAGTCATCATGTTTGCTGTCGGATTCGTCTCTGTTATGGCTAGCTGTTGGCTCTTGGTTGTTGGATAACTTATTTATAAAATTACGTTTTGGAACCAAGAAGCAATATCATTATAGTCGTGTGTACTTATTTTTCTCCTATTGCACGTCCTTTATTCAACTACTTTGGGCTAGGTATCTTTTTAGGAAAATATCTCACAAATGGTAGAGCGAGCATATCTTTGCTATAGTACTCATTTAAAGAAAAAACTTGAAATTAGATCTAAAGTCGCTCGTTGGCGGGGCTCAGAGTACATGTCAAGCCATTTCTGACTGTGAGCCAACAGACTTCTGAAGGCGAGGCCTTGCTAAGCAGCCAAGCGTCCTAGGAATGATAGACAAAGGCGACCAAAACCCTTCCAGAGCAAACAAATGCTTTGAGTGACATTCACTTCTTTAGGACCTGCGCATCTGTTTTACACATTCTTGATAGAAAACCATTATGTTTTTGAATTGAAGTTTCCACTTTTTAATTTCGGCAGTCATATGCTCACTGAAAAGTATTATTCATCCAGACTATTGACCAGTACGTAAGATAAATGTTCTCTGAATAATTAACCTACGATAAATTTCGTGATACTATGCCCGTTTCAAGCTTTAAATCAATGTAGTCTTCATGATTATTGTCAAGTGATATGAAGTACCTTTCGAAAGGTATGAAATGTATTATTGTTTATGAAGAGCATGATTATTTTCGAAAGCTTGTGCTACCGAAACTCTGGTATTGCAAGAGAGTATGAAAACTCGTTTTATCACATTGAGAGCTCAACTGTTTGTTCAAACACAGAAACAATTCCGAAGCTTTCAGTGCATTCCATGGTTCTCTAAAGGCTCTTTGGTCACAGTAATTCATGGAACAGTCTGAAAGAGCAAGCGTTCATCCTTGGTTCTTTTGAAAGAGTGCTAGCTGAACTCAATACATTAACCATGAGAGCTTTTTGAAGCCTTAATGCACTGTTTGTTCGGTACTCCATCTGCCCGATCACTCTGCCGCATGTGTTTGCTTAACCCTTCGATAGATGACCGTAACACAGAGAGGGCGAGTGAAGTAACTCCATCGGCAGCTGCGGTAAGCCTCTTGTCCTATTCTCGCTCCAGAGCTATTGTCAGGCTCCGCTGGACTTCTTCCCTTAGATGCCACTGATTCCAGGGGATCTGCATTCTTCTGTGTCCTAGTAATTTATGGGAATTCTCGTGTGAGGATTTGGTTTTATGTATAATTTTATTGTATTGGAAAAACAAATTAAATTATAGTTTTGTATATCAAATGAATTCCCTGTGAATTTCTTCTGAGGTACACGAGAAACATGTTCAGCTTTTGAGAACATCAGACAAGCAAGTTAAACTGCTTTTACACCACCATATTCTTGAGTGTTTATTTCTGTAAAGAAACTGTTCCGGACCTTGCCTATTTTAAAAATATTTAAACCAGGCAATCTGGTTTCATGCGAAATTTCTAGGAATTTTTTTCAACACTATGTCATTCAAATCTCTTACTGCATTCAATTAAGTCAGACACGAATGCAAGAAGTAAGTAATTTTTCAGAATATCTGTCCACTCTGTTCTCTCGAATTGAGTGTGCGTTTGGTTGTTTCTTGGAAGCCTCTAAGATTTCTTGCCAGCGGCTCATCCCCTGTCAACTTTTTGCTTCCATTCTCCCTTCCTGCCACGCGTGACCCTAGTACGCTGGCAGCAGCCGCTTCTGATCAATTGGTTTCTCGCGTTATTCTCATTTCTCTGTCCGCTTTCATCACTTCCTTCATGTGATATGAAAATTTAGCTAAACTTTAGATGTTCATGCATGCGTGCAAAACTAAGCAAACTGTAGTATTTAGCAGTCAGGCTAAATTGCCTCTAAGAAATAATGCGTCTTTTAGTTACTGTGTGAAAGCATGCGTGTTGGTTGGCTAACCGAGTTTATTTCTCTACGTAGTTGTTATTAAAGAATACCCTTGCTATTGTATGAGAAATGCTCGACAAGTTGTCTGTCATTTTGCGTCGCAAAATAATTCAATTCAATGGGGTTATTGCATTTTTAATATTTTGATAGTTGTTATTTCTAGAAATGAATTAAAATAAATTAATCTGCAGTAAGTATAAATAGAACGTCGAGCCAGAGTTAAGTAGCTTAGTGAAATCGTTTTTGAGTGAGAGGCAAATTAATTTGAAGAGCTGTTCTCCAGTTCAATGAAAAAAGGGAGAACCAAAACGTACAAAAGAAAAATTGTCTCAAAACTGGCACACTCCAACATTTTCTGAATTCCATCGGAAGTTGCGTGGAAAACATCAAGAGGAAAACATGCGCAAGTTGGAAACGAGACAAAAGTTTTGCTCCTAACTACATAAAACGATAAACACCTAGAGTTCTGGGTATGTACGCTCGAGTTACGTGATGCAGCTAGGCTGTGAAATATTTCGGAAAAAATTGTGAACCAAACCTCAGATCTCCATTAAGTTGCTTTCGGAGGTGTACTCCTTGAAACTCTTTTTCAAATGATGAAAATATTAACGTTCATTTCTGATTTAATTAAAGAATGGTTGCATTTTGTCGCCCGCGATTTTAGAAAAATTTCAAGGAATTCGGTGAACACAGTGCACGAATGACGCCATGAGTTCGTATGTTCACCGGTTAATTCATTAATAAATATTTTAAAACTGTAACCCCAAACTGAAAATTTTCCCCCCTATTTCAAAGGAATTTCATAGTAGATTAAATCAGTATTCCTATACTCCTTCCGCACAATTTGAAGGATATACTTGCTGATACATCGCTCACGATAGCCGCGCTATTGTATGCCATATCATGTCATCTGAGGAATGCTGTTCGGACTGGGAAGGGTGATGTTGCATTTCCATTACCACTGACTTATTAAATTATATTTTTAACTTTTACTTCCCTTTTCTTCCCAAGTTCAGCTCAATTTCAAGAGGTGCATCAAAATAGCGTCGACGTTGGTTGCTCTGTTGTCCTGTGGAACACTTCATGCACCGTCATTCTTTTCAATTTCAGTATTTTCGAAGAATCGATGTTGAGAATTTCTTGCAACTTACCAAAGTATTGTCAGCATTATTGATACACATTTTTATTCACGTGAAAATTAAATTAATACATTGTTAAACATTTGAAGATATTGCATGCTTAATTTCCTCGTTCGTTTCCAGGAGCTAAAGAGAATCTGAAATGGAAGAACACACCCTCCTAAATTTGTGGGCGTTCGTAGTGTTTGACTTAATCTGTACCATAAATAATGCATAAACATCAATAATTGCACAATAAACTTCGATACTATGTTCACGCTCTTTTCTTAAGTATGCTTTACGCACCCAGAAAAGAGTCTCACATGGGCGCGGACGTGCCCAGCTCTGTATTTGCGTATGAGCAGCCCACGCAGGGAGCCAATTTACGCGAACTCCTAGCAAAGCAAAGCGATAAATTATTGCCCATTGTTGGAAGTCCGAGCGCCCCTTTCAAGGCCAGCAAGATTCTTCGCAAAGTAATTCCAGCCTTCCCTGCAACACTTTGATAAAATGGCCGCTGAGCCTAGCCATGCCCTAAATTCAAACATGGCTTGTTTCGTGGGTTTCAAAAAAAAACACGACTTCATGGAAATAATTTCATGATATTCTATGAAAACTATTTTTAACGCTAATCACCGGTTATTTGCCTACCGGTATTAATTATTTTACCATGACTCTCTGTCCAACCGAGTGATGATGTTTTTGAAAGCAAGTTGCATTTATCTTTCACCATCATAAGATGTTGCATGGTATTATTACACGAGATAGGTTTGATAGGCGTTCAACAAATCAAAGAAATTTGCTGAATGCTTTCAAACTATTTTAAAATACTTGCTATCGGAAAACACGGGGAACAGCGAACCTCGTGATTCGCATTTCTCCTTTTGAACACGAAATCACTGAGGAGCGACCACCCGCACGCGTTGGCCACACAGCGCGGCATGGAGCTCACCTGTCAAACTTGGAGCTCCGCCCACCCGAACTGCCAGCCTGCTGCCACAGGTTGTGTGGACAAAACGCTGCGCCAGTTTGCTGCTTCTTCTAATTCAGGCATCTCTCAACCGGTTGCTAGAAGCCCACTATTGAAACACTTTCACGTCTTGAAAATGAACCATGATGTTTTAGATCTTTAATGATTGAACAAAAAGTGTAAATGCACGTAGCTTACTATTCGTCGCTTCATGAACTTTATTGCAGTCATAACTTAAGCAGTCCTATACAATGTGGGTAGCCGATCCTAGTTATTATTCGGAGGTGATTTAGAGGCTAGTTAGTTATGCGTAAGCCAAAATATTTTTAAAAAGTTTGGTTTTCCATATGCTCACACACGTCTACGACTTTGTAGCCTGTTGGAACGGAGTTGATGAAAAATTTGGTCGGAGTAGAGGTCGGAACCTCTGAAAAATACTTTTTGAAATAAAGGAGGGCGATGATATATTTAAATAAGACTGTCCTATACAATGTTGGAACGGTTGGGAAGTGGTAGAGTTCTCCTATGTATTATTACTCCTATATTAAATGTATCCTATGTAAGTAAATTTCTACTCGAACTGCGTGTAATCGTTACGTGATAAAAATCGGTATGAGGAAATTTTAGAATAATTCCTGAGGAATTATGTCCAATGATATGAAGTGACTGTAAAAAAAATAGAAACATCGTCATGAGTGCTCGACATCATTAATATTTAAGATTCTAGACTGCCGCATGCTCAGTGATCTCTCAGGAAGAAGAAAAAACTGCTTGCAAAGTTGTGCCTCTGATTTATATAAACTCAAGAGCGTGAGAATTGTTCCTTCGTGAGTGTAACTTCCTCTGTTTCGAGATAGCACACTGTTAGAATGATAACTGCGGGGCGAAAAATGTGTAATTCTTGTTGATATCAGGATCGTTTTCACTCGCCAATGACCAGCTTCGGAAACCAAACATTCTGACGTCTAAAAAACCTAAAAATTTTCTTCTTAATTTCCGTTTTAGATAAAAATGGTCATTAACTCAGCTTCGTAGGAAGATGACATACTAGCACCTCTCTAAAAGCTAAAGGAAACTTCAAATGAGCCTTTCACCTTGCAACAGAACGGTGTACGCATGCTCCCTCTCGCTCATTACACAGGAAAGAACATAGTGTCTGACGGTTTTCCCATGGTTGTGAATCTACATAGAAAATGTGACCGCTCGTCTTTTCTAATTGAACCTTGTGATCTCGTCCATTTTGTGAGTTTCTGCTCATGCTACTGTGAAGCCTTCCTATGATTGAAGTGGTGCCATTCATGCTTAAGTTCCTGTTCGCATTCAGTGTGTGTAATTTGGCGATAAAAATGTTAAAACTACACAACGTGCAGCGTGAGTTTCAATTATGTAATACATATTCTATGCGTTGAGTTGTTGTTTCATTTTCACGTCATGTCCAGAGTCTTTAATTTTATCAGAGAATTCTACCCCGTGTTTTATATTAATTTCTTTCCAGGGTGATATTATCATTGTAATGGTAAAAATTTGAACGAGAAAAAGTGTTCAAACTAGGCCATTGATCTAATCAAATCTCAGCTCGTTCCCTCCCGGGTAGATTTTAATTTCCACATCTATTAAAAGCTTTGATTTAATTAATGTCTCGTCGAATTTGTACAATTATGTGCTCTTTGTAGTTCATTGCCGAATGGTAGTTTCGTGTTTCGTCCTCATTCTAATTTTGAATAAAAATTTGTGCATTTCGCAGTCTAATGCGGTGGTGGTAATGAACGCAACATGTACAGAGAATTCTTACTTTAAATGGTTAACCTATATGAAAAGTGACTCGTATTTTTTGTAGCGTCATGTTTTGCAAATGAATACCATTGACCAATCTTTTTATTCTTTGCAGACAGATTCTGAAAAATCCTGCTGCTATGGGAAGAACGGTTGTAGTTTAGGCAGAGTACCTCTATTTGTACTTAATCGTATTGACCAAATTTTTGATCAATTTTACTTAGAGTAATTACTCATATTCTGAGCTTTAATACGTTCAAATTCATTCATCTACTTAAAAATTATTTCTCTGAAATTATAACGTAATTTGAAAACTACTGTACTAAAAGGGAATACTCTATAATATTTTTTCCATTCAAAACACAAGAAATCACCAATGACTTACTAAAAGTTCCCCAGTGTGATTTTATGAAATCGTTAGATCGCATACATAATGGGATAATTCTAATTGAATATGCTAGTTTAACAATTTACAAATGATTTTTCATTGATGAATGTTAGGTCAAGAGTTTCGCTCACTCGTCTTTTTTCAGTGAGCGATGAATTAGAATTTGCTACGGAGCGACTGACGAGAGCGGGTGACGACGTAACGTTCTTTGTTGGAGCTGCAGCATTTCCATGAGGCGGATGAGGACATCTTTTCTTCGTAACGTTAAAATAGTCTTCGTCGTGCAACATTCGTTAACGCCCTGTGTGGAAGGGCACGTTTGCATTTGTCACGGACCGAGTATCCTTTCAAAATGTAATTCCGTCAAAAATTTGTTTCCCCGCTGATTTGCTTCACTGCTAATTATTTCATCAACTAAGATCTCATCCCACACAAGAGAGTCGTGAGAGCGCATAATGCTATGTATTTTAGCACGAGAAGATAAAATGATCGGTTACACTTGCGCAATTAAGTAAATAACTTGTATTGAAATTTGTTTTGAAAAAAAAAACAATTCTGCTCCGACTATTTCGAGGATCTCTTTCGAGTCAATAGTTGATGAGTTCAATTTGCACACTGATTTTGAATGTCCCTTCTCAAACCAGAGCTACAGCGAACTCAGCTAGCCCGAATGGCTGCGTAGCTAATGATCAATTTAGTTTCAACGAAAGAAAAATAATGTAAATCAATTGGATGCAAATTTTTCAATCGCTTTAATGCACATGCACACGTAATATCTTCCTATAGAACAGACTAAATGAGAGAACATTTTCCCTTAAAAATTACAGTTGGAATAAATTTTTCGTAGATCTAGTATCTCCAAACTAGAAGGGAATTCCCTCGTTTGTTTGCAATTTAATGCATCTTCAGGGCGACAAGACCAGTTGTGCTCATGAGATGCGCTGCTCGGCTTAGGGGACTCATGCATCCAATCTAGAGTATTGGCTGCGTTTTGTTCTGCCGTCCTAAATCGTACTAGCGATCCACTCGCTCGGGACAATCTTTGTAAATCTGCCACCGATGCTTTTCCCATTGGCTGCTAAGCGATAAATTGAGTTGTTTTAGAGCGAGGCAATGATGGCTGTCTGCCTATTTGCCAAATCTGAGCTCAGGGTCTTCCCTTATCTCGATGTTAGGGTAATGGGACCCACTTGCTGCCGCGCTAAACTAACTCCTACTACATGTTCACTGGATAAATTATCTTTGATGCAACCTAGTTTGAAAGACTACACTCTTCGCGAAAAATATTTCGTGCTGCAATCTAGTTTGAGAGAATACAATCTATAGTTAAAAATTTACTGCGCTGCCATCTAGTTTGAAAGAATACACTCTACGTTAAAAGTACGCTTTTAGCTGCTCTAGCGACTATATATATAAAGCGGTCCCAGGATGAAATTTTTTTAAGGCTGTGAATTATTTGAGCGATCAAAAAATATCTCAACAAGATATGAGGTTTAGTTTTGGTTTGTTTCATCTCGGGAATAACTATAACACTGAATTTTGTTTCATCTAGTGTGCTAATAAATATCTACATCCATTTTATGCCCATCATAGTAAATACGGTGACCATGTCTGGTAAATTATCTGGTATTGTCGATTTGAAGCAGTATGAATTAGGATATCGATGAATATTGCTTTTCAAAATTTCATTAATGAACGTTTGATAAATATTTCTTGACGCATGATATAAATGCGATCAACTCGTAATGTTCTCAATTCAGTATAGAGTAGACTACTTTTTTCTGTCCAGTATATCGTTAGATTCCTCTAGAGTACTTGCGTTGAGCAAATGAGCTGAAGGCAAAAGGGAGAGGAGGAATTCGGGCGCCCAAATGTTGAGTACTCTATCTTTGCTTTGCACCACAGCATTGCAAACATGCCGCGTAATTAAAGCTGTCGGAAATGTAAGCTTTAAGTATAACCTGTATTTCATACATTGATATCATTTGTTCTTTTGTACATAAGCTTAACCGATCTAGTGCTATAAAATTTTTGATAGAAGCATGGGTAAAACCTATTTTGATATCTCTTGACATTGTAATTGAATTTTGAACATTTGAATGAAAAAGTTCATGTATATAATATTACTGTAGATCTAATTTTGCCGAGGATTTTTCTTCTGCTGATAGACGATGCTCAGCAAGTCTCTCGACCAGAAGAGACTCCTAGGTTTCCAAGACGAAGTTCAAGTGTGGCAGGAGCGACGGCGTGAGGAGGTGGTCTTCCTCTGGGTGGTCCAGTACGTGTGCCGTGCGTAATTGAGCCGTAACTTCACTGCTCTTCTGTCCTACAAAGAACTGGGTTGATTTTCCACTCACTGGATTGATGAGTAGGTTGATTCTAACCAAGTTGAGCGTTTCACTTCAGAGTGACCTATCCGGAGAAGAGTTTATCCCATTTCGTGATGCCAACAACCCAAATTGTATGGCTAGAATTAGCAATAAAGATTAGATTTTGGCACGACTTGAAAGTTTTTTTCTGCAATACGGCGCTAGCGACCACCATCGTCGGCAGAATCCCGTCATCGTGTGCGACGGTGGGCCCATCACGGTCAACTGCTCTGTAATCATCAGTTTTACGCGTTATTCGGGGTTTCTGAAATTGGGATACACTTGTGGTTGCTAGATGCTCCTTTTGTGCTGAAATGAGCTTGCGAAAAGAATATTTTTTATTTCCAATATTTGTGTGTTGATCATTTTTAGATTTTGGTTCTCCATTTATATCCTGAACAATGATTTATTAATAAATAACTAAACATATATTCATGTAAAAATAATCTTAATTCCACAAGTTCTGATTTCTATGCTGGAAAGTAATGAAGATGTGGCCAACTGTTCATGATGCCAAATTTGAAAAATTTTCATCTACTAAATGAAGACACGTGAAGAATTTCCGTAAAAAAATTATCTTGAAGAGAATCCAATGAAAACTACGATTAACTACGATTAAAATGTAATGCCGCAATTCTCCTCCTTCCAAACCCCTCAGGGGGAGACAACTATTGTATCTATGGGAATAAGCGCTCCCAGGGGGACAATGTGAGGGCCCGAGCTGAGAGTTAGGTAGGCCTTCTTTTTGTTGAAATAAAATGCTTATATGTTAAGAACCATCTTTTTTTCGGTACACTGCTGTCCTGTTTTTTCAGTACCTACTACTTTCTTCTTCAACTTTGATCTTGTTTCATGAACTTCTTTCTTATCTTACTGTTTCTATGCCCTTTCTGCATAGATTCCGCGTTCCCTTTACTCCATACCAAATGGTGCCTTCTTCCTTCCTCTCTTTGGATCGCCTTTGTTGCGGATAGGGAGGCTTAAACTGACTACTAAACTAAAACTAAACAAATTCTCCTCCTTCCATACAATGTTGTGCAAAATAAATTGATGACTATTCGAGTATGTATCCGACGAACTACACGGAGACCGACTGTCCCAAACAAATAATTCAATAAGAACTCAGTGTGGTACGGATAAACAGTCTAGTTAACCTTCCATTTCAAGACCTCCACAAGCGCATGCAATTATGTTGCGCAGCGCATTCCTGGAGATTGAGTTGTGAGATCCATAAACGCCTTACGATGCTTCGACCTCCAGCTTTTCAGCCGATACAAGACTGTGTTCGAGAGGTCCAGACGCTCGCGATTGAGTTGTGAGGTCCAGACGACTGGGATTGAGTGTGAGGTCCAGACGCTCGCGATTGAGTTGTGAGGTCCAGACGACTGGGATTGAGTGTGAGGTCCAGACACTCGTGATTGAGTTGCGAGTTTAGGCGCTTACCACACCTCGACCTTTAGCGCGCTCATCGATACCAGATGGCGGTTCAAAAAGAGACGTGTTGGTACTCATTTTTAGACGTGTTTCACTCGTTTCCGACCTGTTGGTATTCATTTTTATGTAAATATATGTACACACGTCGTATTATACATGGGATATTTTGTGTTGAAAGTATGGGTCGCTAATTCTTTCGGCTCTAGATTTCTTTCCTTTCGGGGCTACATTTTAAATAGTGAGGAAAATAGTGACTACAATCTGACGATAAGACGAAAAAGAAATCTGACTTGTTTCTAATGCGCACTTTGAATTCCTGGAATTCCTCAACAGGTGTTTTTTTCAGAGAGCATGAAGGTGATAATACATAGGTTAGAGTTGAAATTAAAGTATTTCAAATATAACTAGACGTGAATTTACCGCAGCAATAAAACTTGTTCTACTCAACCAGCCCATTTTTTAGAACTTGCAAAAAAGAATAGAGTCTTAGAGCCCTGAATTCCTTAAATCTTGGTAAAATCATTCGAGAGAACGCTGACCCGAGTCTTGTTGACTGCACCTGATGAGCTCATTCCTATGCTAAGCAGCCGCTGCTCCCTGCCAGTGTGCTCCGGCCTTCCTTTCTGCAGTTGCTGGACGGCCGCTGCAGACTAACTGCAGAACATTTGAGTCGACTCGCTTGTACGGACGCCACCGGAGTATTCCAGCTCCTCAGGACTGTAACAATTTTCTTCATATTAGAAGCTTACTAGAATGTTGAAGAGAAAGTGCTGCTTACTGATTTTTAAGTACAAGGAATTTACTTGAAAAATTTTAGGTATTTGTTCATCACAGTGCTTTGTCAATGAAAAGTGTGTTGTGAAGGGTTGATTTAAAAAGCTTATGGATATGTCGAATAGGACATAAAGGTCAAATATGCTTTCTTAAATGCGAGCACAAGTGAATTTAATTTTGCTTTCTCACTGAACCCTTTCGTTAAATTTACAAAAAAAGTACATTATAGGTTCGTGGAACGATGATGATGACTCAGTTTTATAAATGACCCCGTGGTTTTAATAGTTTTAGAAGTGAACCTTTCAGTTTTTTTTAGGGCTCAAATTACATAAGCAGTGTTATTTGTTGTGTTCTGAATGGAAAATTTTGATTTAATAACCACTGTTTGAAATTTCATGTCTCATCCAGGTAATTCATAGAATTTTTTCTGACGCAAAATGCTACAGAATTCTACACACTCAATGAAGTGTATAATAAATACGAAATGTTTATCATTACATGATTAATTTAATTCCTTTTTTCTAAAAGCGTTCTTATAGCACTGTTTCGTTAGATCAATCTGCATTAGGTTATCTAACAAGCAGTAAATAAGATTTATTTACATGATCCAGTTCGCAGTACAGCTTGGCTCGGTAAAACATGGCTCTGCAAAGGGCGTAGCACAGCTAGCACTCTATAACGACAATCCTCATTTCGAGTGAAATTGCTCACGACCTGATCACTCTTTCATTTGTAATCTGGTCGAAGTTCAGTTATTGAATCATTTCATGTAATATCACTTTCTTTGAGAAAAGAGCTGAAGTAGTCGATACTCACATTTTGATTTGCTTCCCTCAGTTGAGGCAACGTGAGAAAGATTTCTTGTGACCCAGTGCTAACCTGCTGCACAAATGGTTTGCTCGCGTGGCGATGACATGCAGCCCGTCCCAGGATTTCGCGTCGTTTGACTTCTCTTCTCGGGGCATCAGCAAATACTTGCCCTAAAGCCGGAACCTTCAGACTCCAAAACTCTCTGACGAAGGAAATTTTTTTTGTTATTTCAGCGACGAGTTATAGAACCCTGACACAGAACGCAACTCGCATGGTAACGAATTACTAATGGTTCTACTTAAGCCATGTTCAAAATTTTCCGCTGTGACTGTAAATTTGTGAACGTTGTCAATCGTTGTTTCGTTCTTGGTTTACAGAAATATACCTTTATGATTCGATCGAAGATTTTCTATCGCCTTACACTCTATAATACCGAACCGAATAGCTCTATCAACACACGCTTTATGTAAGCAGAAGCTTTCCTCACCCTATTAAGATGCGAGAAAGACTACTGGAAATTCAATAGAGTGTTCCTTTGAGAAGACGCAAAGGTTCTAAGAGGCATCCTTTGTCGAATGAGTGCACCGAACAAATTCTAGGCAAACGCACGGTTATAGCTCTTTGAATGGCTTATTCGAATTCGCGCGTCCATGGTCTGAGGAATTTCTGTAAAGAATATTGAACTTAAATAACATGAATGTCAATTCTGAAATCTGTAGATAGATGTTCTCCAAATTCTACGGGAAAAAGAGGTCGGAAAAAGTTCCCGTTACCTTTTCTACTACTGTGAAAAAAAGAGATGGTGTAGATGATGTAAAATAAGTTTTTGGATGACATTTTATTAATAGCGCAGTTATTTACCAATATAACGTCAGTGCTTTTTATTTACAGTTTACTAGAATAATATCAGAATGTTTTCATCCGAATTTTATTATTTTTTTTATAGTTGAACCATCCTGGGACCCAGTAATTTTCCCTTAACGATCAAAAAGGAATAAAAACATAGGTACGTTTTTCATAGTTGTTACCTCGTGTCTCCCTAATAATTTTGCACGCCCAACTCATCGAGTGCTGGATGTTACTGGCCAAAAGTTCATGAGACAGCTTCCTCAAATCGTATCTATGCAGCCGATCTTTCCCTGGTCTCCCTTCTCTGCGCCCAAAGAGCGCTTGTAATACTTTACTGAGAGATAAACTAGACCTTAATTTTCGGCTGTAACTGCCGTCGGGGTAACAGATTTGAGATATAATTACATAAATTGTTCAAATATATCAGTTTGAATTTTCATTCCAAAGGCAGAAGATAACTTTGAAAGTAAAGCTGAAGTTAAATGTTTAAAACTTTGAGTTTTGTGTTGATAATTTGAGAGTTGCAAGTTACACCCCGCGAGGCTTCCGAAATTGACACAGTTTTCTCTATTGTCTTTGGCAACCATAGAGTTTTCCTTTTAAATAAAAGATCTTCATTGAAAATTTTCCCAGTGTTCTAAAAATAAGGGTTAGGAAGTGCCAGGTTGAGGTAGAGCAGAAGGCAGGCTGGTCAGAGCAACTTTCGGTGGCCACATGCTCGTCTGTTGTGTGCCCCGCAACAAAAGATGTGGCAGACCACACCGCCGTTTGAACGGACTCATGGGAGACACCTGGGCTCTGCCGCGGTGGTCTTGGGGCGCTCCTGCGATAACTTTATGGCCGGACGATCTGGGGACTGGGGTTTCTGTGAGAAAAATCTAATGTTGGGATAAATAAATCCCAGTTGCCTTCCTCAGATGCTTATAAAGGTTTGAAATACCATAACTGAACATGAAAATGCTTGCTGAGGTCCCTCAATTCTTCAGCAGCGGAGTCCATCTTTTCAGTGTTGATGTATGAACAAATTTAGTCGGAAATGCACATGAGAAAGACTTCAATGTTTTTGACAACAACGTAAGCAGTTTTTATAGGTTGCATTTGTCCACGAACTCGAAGTTTTCTGTATTTAGTTAGCTATTTGCACTCGCGCATAACTGGGCATCGCCGGGTTTTGAACTAATTCCAATAATTAACGTGCAAGAATTTACAGTCAAATGTACTGTGATACATCTTCCAAATTATACGTAAATAACAAAATTCTACGCCAGAACTAGACCCGTAATTACTAAAACAGAAACATAAAGATTTTCTTTTTGTAAAGAACACACGCATTCCGTTGCGCACAAGAGTATGAGAATGACTTTTGGAAAACGAAATTTCCATCAACTGCGATCTATTATTGTAGATGCAGCTTGTGGCGTTTGCAACTCGTGCAACAGGATGTTTTTGGTATGTGTTGCTTCATTTTTCGGCTCGTACTTGGTTGGGCAGTGCGCCTCGCGAGCACCTCACCCCTGCGCTCACCAACCCCAGCCTGCCGCCCTGCGATGCTGTGTTCTGTGACATGTCGCACGGCATCCTAGGCTGCGCTTTTAGTTTTGGTGCCCCGTTTAAAATTTGTGTTGATATACTAATAGCACTATGGAAGTATAGTTAACTATGTAATCATCGTCAATGTATTTGTTATGTTTTTTTTCTTTTGTTGTATTTTTAACGATATGAATTAAGTGAAATTTAATTCATTTAGTTTTTAATTTCTAATACGCTATTGTTTGGAATTCCATTGCAGCTTTTGATCAAACAGAAGTACATTTGAAGAGTCCTTTGATTCGTTGGTTTTCATTTTATAACTGTGTTTGAAGAGTAACCTGTAAAGAGTTTAAAAATCTCGTATATATGCTGTTCCAATGAAATTCAACTTAAAAGGGGTATCATTTCTACGCAGCGAAGTTTCTAAACAATCGTTAACTCATCAGCTCCTTCACTTGGTATATCCAGCTTACGGTTAACTCATAAATCGCAAAACATATACACTTCTTGCTGAGCTCATATTCATTGGAATCAGAGATGACAGCATTTTACTGATATAATGCACTGCATTTCCCCTGGTTTGTGTATTTCATTATACTCTGTTTTAATGCAGAGTTGGCAGAGCTAGATTCCTCACTGAGAACTTTCGGGCGTTCAAATGGAGAACGAATAACTAATGCTAAGTTCCTAGAATACACTCGCTCCCAGAAACTAAACGTTGTACCCTTTGGGAGCCTTTTTACGTCACCTCTGTTAAACAACCGAAAGAACCGATGAATTTTCAAAACCTTTGAATTTATTTTGTTTTTCGTTGAATTCGAGTTCCGATGTGTTCTTTCAAGATTTCAACCGGGAGGAAGTTTCTTCGTTAATGTGTCAATAACAATCTGATGCTAGAGCCAGTTTTACAGCATTTGTTAAAAGAACACTAGTTCAAGTAACAAATTTCAGACGTTAAATGGTTATGCTAAGTGCTGTTTAGAATACTACCCTACAATTGACGAAACTCAGAAAGGTCGAGAAAGATTATTATCAGCAAATAGTCGTAAAAAACATTGCTCAGTTGCTGTTTTATGACAAGCTTCCCGCACAAAAATAACGCCACTGTACTCATTCTCATGCTTTCAACCGTCTATTTTGAACCATTAAAAACCTACCGTAGCGAGTTTTACGCAAGTTAATAGTCGTGATTCTTAACATTAACTACCTAATTTTCGTTGAAATCTCTATCCTTACTCCATACACGCACGTTATCTAAATCAGCCTTTGTATTCATCACACGTTCCCTGAATTTCATAATGTGATTGAGGACCACCATCGGCCCAGGACGACCCAGAACAAAGCCGAACCCTGCTAACCTTGAGCAGAACCTGGCCGGCGAGCGGGTGGCGGTTGTGGTATTAATTACGTCATTACTGAGCGACCGAGAGATGATGGCTCTATAGAAGCCACAGCCTCGCTGCTCTACAGGGTGGCCTTCCATTACCCGAGCCTGGAAAGAACATGGTTCAGCATCTGCGCACCATCATTCTAATCGAGCGATTGCGGTAGCAATTTCGTAAATTTTGAACGCTTGAAAAGCAGCCATAGCTAATTTACCTTTTAAAAAGATTGTGAAAATTTTACTTTTTTGTAAAAACTCTACTTTGTTTTCTAGCTCATAACTTTAGCTCTTTAATGTAACTCTGTCACGATTCTGACCAGTACCCTAGTGTACATTATTTCATAGCTGTATATTTTGTGTCAAGAAAACATTTCTAATTTTGAGTGTGCCTCATCAAATGGTTACAAACAGTTGCTAATCAAACCACAGCAGAGTTTCCACTGTCCGAGTGCAAAGAAAAAAAAATACCTTGCCGGGAGAGCACGGGTGGTCGGCGTGTCGGCGAAGTCGTAATAGGAAGAATAACTTCATTTGTGGCCCACCCAAGCACTGGGACGCTCAGATGCTGCCGCCGCCCTGCTGGAAGCTGTGCGGCCGCTGGTCTGGCGCCGGACCAACTCTGTCTTCATAGTCGTTCGGTAGTTGTAGAAGTTCTTCTACGTCGTCATACATGGCTACGTCATACGTTGTTCTTATGGCCAAAAATTATTCGAACACCGAATGTTTGGCCTCAGAAAACCTGTGGACGGCGTGCACGCTATGTATCAGGATCTGCTGATTTCAGGCTTCAAAGATCAGGCTCTGCTGATAATTCTCTTCGCATTTACATATATTTACCCTACAAGAGGTGAAAGAGAGTTACTTATATATTATTCAAACGGCTGTCTAAGCTTCGAGCGAAGATAGTAGTGTAACATCATTTAGGTCAAAAATCCAAGTCGATAACTTGTCACAAACGTCAGCTTATCAGTTATATGTAACGATTTCTGCTGTTACTGTTTTCTGCGGAGAACGCTGACATCTTCGGATATTTGCTCGGAAACATCATCTCTGGGTCACTGGCAATTTCCCTACTCTTCACAATTTCTTCAAGAGATTAGGAAACTTTTCTTAAGTTTTCCTCCCCCGTTTAAAAAAACTTCTTCTCTAAAAAACTAATTCTAATTGTCAGAGTTTGAGGTCCATGGAAGTTCTTAATTAGAATGACTGCCCTTACAAAATCTTGAACAATTTGCCAGATTGTTTTCCGTTAATTCGGCGAAGAGTTGCCTACAAAAATGAGAACCCATTTTGAAGTTTTAAATTGAGACCTTTGCTCTCTTTTCACTGGAACTTTCGGGAACAGTCACTTTCATTAAACTATTCTAAAATGGAACATTTCTGCGGAGAGTTGATCCATTTTCAAGTCCCGGTTTTGATGACACTGTTAAAACTGTTGAAGAGCCTTAGTGAGTGATTATTGCATGAAAACCATTCATGGTTTCGCATAGCATTACCTTATTCAGGTTTTGTGAAGTTAACCAACTGTTGAGCGGGCTGCTATGCATTTGTTAACTTTAATTTCAAAAGCCCTTTAAAATGAAGTGGGTGAAGTGCTCCCTTGGTAATGTGAAAAAGTTCAGATGAGAATTATTGAAGAGTTTTCGGCATAAGTCAAGTGAAGTCTACGGACATCGTGCACATTAAATTAAAGATGCTGCTCGCATGCCGAAAGTCCTGAAAAGATGCCTTATGTGTTCATATTGGTTTGTAACATTGTTCTGGTAAATTGAACTGAAGTGTATACGTAAAAGCATTTCATTGTTTACTGTTTCATAATTGAATGCCCGTACGGGTTTACATTATTCATAAAATAAAATTATGCTCATAGAGTCTTTATAAAAATTTGTAGTCCATGCTCTGTTAAGTGGTGTCATCATTTTTGAACACAGGTGCTCAATCACTTAGGTGACCTGAGCAGCTGTAGTATCCTAGTGATGTGATGCACTCGCCTCAGCAACTCAGCCCGGCGTTCGGAGTCTCATCATAAACTGGTGAGCCCGCATCCGGCGAGACGATCACATTCCTGTTCCTTCTGTCTCAGTGATACCCGCAGTTATACAATGGAGGATCGAAACCTAAAATTCTTTCTTCAAATGATTTATGGAATTTTATGCACTGGAAAATTCCTTTCAGACAAGCAGCAATTAAAGTTTGCGTTTACACGATTTCTAATTTCACTGTTCGTGTTTCATCAAATCATCAGTGCTCAAAAGTTAATTTGATGCGATTTAAAAAAGATCTGCTAGAATACAATTAACAATCTGACTATAAGTAGATCAAATATTTTCATAACCCCAATTGGGCTTTTAGGGAAGTTTTCAGTGATCGTCAGAACTTGCGTTGAGTTCAAACAAAGACTTGATTTTTTTCGCGTTTCAGTCCAAAATGCAAATAGGGCAAAAGCGCCCTTTATATCAATGAGTCATTGGATACAATTAATCACATCGTAACCATGCAGCTGGTTTGCAGCATCTACTATTTAAGTCAACCCTGATGAACTGAGTATAACAAAAAGTGAATGAGGTTTTGTGAGCTGGATGAAGCAACAATGGAAAACAATGGGAAAAAAACTGATTCAATGGCTAATTTCAGGCATTTGTATGTGTAGCCAGTTTACTGACTGCGCATATATATATATATATATATAGATTCTGAAAAAAACGAAATAGAAATGCACACACCAACTATACAACAGACACGAAACTCTTCTTGGGCCATGATTGAGTTTATTGAATAATATTCGTATATTGAAAGGAAGGAGACGTAAAAAAAACATTGATTCAAAGCATTGCAATGCATCTTCTCTTTTCATCGTCAAATCCAGAAAGGAGTGCTCAGGAAGTAAACGAATTTCAGTTCTCGAGAGTCGCCGCTGCGTTGTGCACCAACGAGTTATGGCGTCATGCAGTCATTAAATTCGACGGGGAATAAAGGTCAAAAGAGAGCCAGGGCGCATTACTTTATTCCTACATAATGAGATTAGAGTGAGTAACCTGCCTCGCAATCGGCGGTTGTGTTAAATGTAGTGGCAGAGTGAAGTTACTGCGTGTTATCATATTTTAAAGGTAATGAGTGCTGTACATGGGACTTTCTTTTACAGTTTTCTACAATTCCGGTTCTATACGTCAAATTGATTTGGTTGTCATAACCAACTAATTAAATGTTGTTACCTCTCTCTACGAGCTTAAGTTATTCGTCAACTGGTTGTTGAAGGGAATCATTTTATTCTTCCGTATACACTCGCAATAAATGTATAGTAACAATTATTTTCAGCAAAGAACTCAAGAATATTGAACGCTTAAAAGATATCAATAATATTATATTTCTGGTTATGTTTTCAACATTTAAATTGCACCTTCTCCATAATTGTCGATACTCCTTACATACTTCCGCTAGCATTCTTTTTTTGGTTAGCTGAAGGCAAAAATTTGTTATTTCTCGTTTCTCTTTGTAATGAATATATCGTGTTTGCAAAAGTAAATGTCAATCTAAACTTTCAACTTCATAGAGTGTTTATAGTAAACTTTTCTAAAACCCGACTAATTAGATCTGTTTTGTTTTTCGCTTCGGTCTCGTGTGATTGATTTCCGGAAAGAAGATCGAGTGTTGACAGTGGAATCCTTGCAAGAGCTGTGCTCATTGATTAAAGCAGGCTTCCCGTGGCGGCTCGCGGCCGGGATGCCGAGCGCTTCCATGCGTCCGGAGTTGCGAAACATGGAGTGTGGCAAAGTAGCAGACACATTGAATAGTGTTTTCGGATTTGCACAATACTTATGAAAAATTAGTTGTTTTTCTGGAGCATACAAATGTTTTCTGTATTTTCTGTAAAATAAATCATCTGGGCTAGTGAACACATCATGTACAGTAATTATTGACTTGAAAAAGAAAATAAAATTTGTAGTGTGCCAGCATGTCAACTTACACATTTTACCACATCGTAATTTACACCAGACGAAGCAATTTCATGGATTTTTCATGTCAAATTTCGAGGAATGAATACTTCAATGTTAAAATTATTTTGAGACTTGAATCTGTCGTTGTTGAACGAGGGTGGTTATAAACAGTTGAAAAAGTGCCACATGAAAGATGCTGTGAAGTTGAGGACCTGAAATGTAGTTACAGTTTTCAGACAATTGCATTTACTCGTTAGTAAAACACTGTCGTCCACGCTAGTGGCTTTTTGTATAGGTCAGCCAGACTTGCAACTTGGATACGGACTCCTGACTTCCTAATTTTGGCCAGTGATAACAGCTCGCAGTTTTAAGTTAGGTAGGCTTGTAATTGCCTAATAGTTCAGTACCTAGCTAGGATTTTGAGAAATTCAGCCTCAATCCAATATATACTATATTTTTTAATAAATTCTGCGGCTACAGAGCCAGCACTCGAGCTTTCCCTCGCATGGCACCCTGTACTGAGAAAATTGATTCTGTTTGATTTTTTTTCGTTGCTTCAATTCTTCATTATGTTTCATCTTGACCCAGTTTTACACAAATGAGGCAAGAGAACCTAATGCCATGTGTGGAAGAAACGCTGATAAAAGTCTCGGGTGATGAAAACAAACATTTCGACAAAGACACATATTCGCCAAGGCACTTGGATAGTGATCATTGTAATTCATTAAGTTATACATTTTCACGTCATCACAAGTGATACATTCCTCCCTCATTACCAGAACACTCCATACTTACGACCAAAATGGTCCACGCTCACATACAGAACACACCTTGTTCGCACCCAACGTATTCTAAACGCTTTCTGCCAAGGCGTTCTCCTTGGTAGAATGTTCATGTTCATTTTGTCCTTGGTCTCCTTTCTGCCAAGGCGAAAGGAGACTCCCCTGTGTTGTGCACATCTCGCAAATAATTGTACCTTTCGAACTGGCAACAACATGACCAAACCATCTAACTCGTCTAAAAGAGAACACTGTTTGAAGAAACACCATATGTTTAAAAACACAAATTTCATAATTTTGGGTTCAAATTCAAATTCGTCTGATCTCCGCACTTTAGAGTCGATGTGCATTTTAAAGAAACCGTCCGTCAATAAATGACTGAGACACGTCATTGAAATTTTTCATTGATTGTTAAAATTTTCTGTAGTTTTATTTCATTGTATCTTTTAAATCTCATTGTCTTACATCCGATTTATTCAGAAGATTTAGAGTTTGAATTTTTCAACACTTTGATCTACTGTATTTCAGAGCACTGAAATTTTTTTTATAATCCGAAATGTTTGTTTATATCATGATATTTTTAGCCACGTTGGTTTTCCTGTATGTCCTAATGCACTCCATTTTAAGCTGACCTAATTACATTCGCTGCCTCGGTGAGTTCCAGCCGCCCCTTATACAGTACTTCCAAACGATTCAGGATTTAACACGCATTGCATTGCCAGACTTTAATATTACAGGCAAAAGATATTTCACGTTCAAAAGAAGAATGGAATACACTGAATTTCTTCCATAGAAGTTACATCCATTAAATTTAGGTTCCGTGCCCAGAATAAATAATATTAGAAGATGGTTCACTCCATTGGGTAGAACGACCGAAGCCCGAAGAAAGTGTGTAGGACAAACAGCGATCAGGCATCAGCTACGGAACAGGCTCCTTGAAGTGTCGACCACAGTGCCGCCTACAAAGAACGGACTAATTGAAACTCTAAACAGTAACTAAGTTAAATGTGCGACAACGGGGCCTAAATTTCATTTCACAATATTTAAAAAGAAATGAGGAAGTCAGTGCGAACTTTCTATTAACCTGGGTCGGAAGACACCTATGAGAGAGTGAAGGTAATGAGAACCGAAACCAGGAGGTGACGTCGCAAGAACAGAAAAAAGTAGGATTCTGATGTCAGTAATTCGGATTGTTTATTTTGGGGATCCCTGACACATTCTAACACCAGTCCAGCCCTCCGTATCGCTCGCCTACAAATGTTATTACCACTGCAATGAACACCATTGTCCTACAGTGGTTTCCTGCTCAACTTCCGCCACCACCACTCTTCCGCGGCATCACACTGTTATACTGCTGCATTTCTCTCTCACCAGTTCTGCACACTCCACCTTCTCTCTGTTGCGCTCCACGCGCTCAGCTGCTCATTTATCCGCAATCCTTGATTATCGCACTCTGCATAATCACACTAACAAGTATACTCTGAAACACATGAAAACAACTGCGCTTGCAAACCTTTAACTGCGTTCAAGTACCCTTTCGTTGAAATGGAATAGATTTTATGCTTTATTATGAACCATCTTTTTTAATTCTGACCTATTACTTGTTTCAACTGTTAACTATGGATAAATACTAATGTTTTGCTTCTTGCAAATCCTAATTATGAATAAAAGAGCAAAGAAAGTAGCTTTTAAAGTTAACATTCTTATTAAGACAGTCTAATAATAAAAGAAGAACGTTTCGGAAAACAAATCGGAAAAACTGAGGAAGGAATTGCATTTGCTTTTATCCAAACATTTCATGCATGTAAATTTCAAAATTATATTGGTTCATACGTTAAAAATAGCGTCTTATTTCAATTACAAAGATAGAACTCCCAAAGGCATGCTCTCGTCTGTTGTATACAAATATCGTTGCGCACATTGTGCGCCTGCATGAGTACGTGGGCTCAACTAAACGGGACCTCAGTATTCGCGTTGCGGAGCATGCTGGTAGGAGTTTTAGAACAGGCCTCTCTACGCCATCCCATTCTGCCATCCGTTCTCATGCAGAGAAATGCGATCTTCCAGTGAGCTTAAACGATTTCAACGTTATTGAATCTACATCTGGTGTTTTAAATCTTCGTATTTTAGAATCCCTGTATATTTTAATGACAAAACCAGTTTTGATTGATAGTCAGTCCGCTTCCCCCTTCGGCTAGTTTAGGTTGTATTTGAAAGTTTTTAGTATGATGCTATTTTTTTTTCTTCATCGTCAAACATTTTACTTGAAAATTTTACAAGATTTTGTGATTTTCTACTGACAGAAGTTGAGAATGACTTTACGGGTCGAAACGTTCTTCTTTTGTTATTAGACTGTCTTGATAAGATTATTAAATTTAAAAGCTACTTTCTTTGCTCTTTTATTCACAACTGTTATCTTGTGCGTGAACGTCTTTAAATTTTACTACTTCTATGCGCAGGGTGTGGGGACACAATTTGAGCGTAGATTTCCCTATGCCTTAGTTCCATATTGACAGGAATCTTTCTCCTCCTTCATCTAGTGACATCGTTGTTGTGGTTATGCAGGCTTAAACTAACATAATAGATCAGTCAGTAATCCTCCTCACAGCACCTTCAACTTTTCCTGACGTTGAAACGCCTGAGACATGATTAAATCCTAGGAATGCAATATAAATTAAAATATGATAAAGGTGTTTAGTGGAATTCCCGACCAATTCAGTTGAAGCAAAGTAATTTTCTTCTTCTAACATCATAAAATGTGAACATTGATTATTATTGGGCTAATGTGATCAGCCCAAAAGCATCCAATCATTTCAGGGTAGAGGAAATTAAGACTTCGTATGGCCAAACTTTGCATGTCTCTGTTTCAGTATCAATTCAGCATCAATTAATCAAGCTTGCTTTGGGTTCGAACAGTGAGTCACTTAGTCGGCGGAAGCGCCATAGTCTACGTCGGATCGACTGGCGGTGAGACTCTCTGGCTCAACTATTTTTCTCAGCGCAGCACCTGGGACGGTCAGGTCTTGTGTTAGCATGCAGGCTTCTCTTTGTCCTGTGGCTCGTGGTTTTTCTCAAACATTGTTTGTTTCGAGGAATTAACTGGCATATGACATGAAACTCTATTGACTCAAGCTTTTGGATCAACGTCGCATCTAGTCAATAGGAACGCCGTCTCATATTGTCATCATTTCTGCTCAATTTTTTGTTTCGATCATCCCCAAAAAACTCTGAACACTTGGCTCCAAGATTGAAATTAAGTGTAGAACGAAGTTGATGATATTAATGTTACAAATACTGACAAACTCAGAGAAGAAACTGTACGAGAAATTTCACAAAAGTTAACATTTCTCTTATCGCTACGTTTAATTTATTCTGGTTAATGAAGGGCAATAAACGTACAGGTCATAGTAAAAATTAAGCCTCATGAGGGATTCTACACTTCAATCAGCCAGGGAAACGAAAGATAACTTGTTTGGTGGCGAGACCTTGGTTTGTCTCCTTTGAGCTTCTATCATTGTATTTCTATCTTTGTGGCTTGTAAAGTGCGGAGTGGAAGGATCTGCATTGCTAATTCCCTACAGAGAGCTGATTTGCAAATGAAATTCTGGACGACATCGCTTGTCTTCAACTGGAAATTTAAACCTTGATCAAGGCTATGACCTGCAAAAGAATTCTTAAACGAATTTCTGCTATTAAAATAATGCTTCAGTAAATTTGCATTCTTGTTGCAAAATATGTCATAAACGCAACATTGATCTCAATGTTTGCTCGTTAATAAAAATGAACTGAATTCTCGTAGTGATCGCTAGGAAACAACAGTACTGAACCTTATGTTCGAATTTTATTTTTAATATGTAAGTGATGTATTTCAAAATTGAATTTTTAATGAATAAAATTCTCACAGTAACTATCATCAAAGTATGCACTCACTGTGTTGTACATGCGTGAGAGAAAATGGCTTGAAAGAAGGAAGGACTCATTTGCTTATTCGCCGTTATTCAGGAAAGGTTGATGAAATTTAGTAAAAACATGCGACTTAATGCACTTAGTATTTCATTTATTTCTCGGACGATTTTTTACATTTGCGATAAAACTAAAGACATAGTAATTAAACAAATTTTTTTCTGGCTCATTAAAATTTCGTATAGTCCATTTAGTCGGTAATAGCTTCAGGTTTGATTATGACAATAAATATCGTTCGATGAGTGAAGCGAAACAATTTCCAACGTTGAATGGGCACAGTTGAAAAACATTGTTTGAACAAAACGTTGCATTGTTCTTAACTATATTAATGATCAATTGCTTAACGTTTAGATGAAATTACTGCTTGCATTTTACACACTACGGATTCCACGAGAAACTGTAAATCTTTTGTATCTATAATTTTGGCGGCTGATGGAGTAATAACTACGAAAATATTCAATGTTCAAGAAATTGACGACGAAGTACGCAAGTTCTTCTATACCTCATCTCATTAATAATTATTCTCTATGTTCCGATCTGGAGATTAAGTTGCCCATTCTATGAACTCATACGATTCTTTATCACCTTAGCAACTAATCGTGAACCACTTTGATTTCGATGATTTCGATTTTTGATGATAGCAATATTTTATTGAAATAGCTTCTTGTCACCCGAAAATAATTTCTCATCTAAGTAAACATGGGCTTGAAAATCTTTCAAATAGGCCTGTGATTTCATTTTGGGACTGCAAAATGTCTTAGTCTCAGATTCAAGTCTATCCAGCTAAATAACATCAAGCAACATGTGCACATGTAAACGAAAGGAAATAAATTCATTGCTTTATGACGTTTTCACCTGATTTATTCTCCCACAGTTCTTAAAGATCGCGGAACTGGAGTTTTTAAAGATCGCGCACAAATTGTTTGTCGAATAATATATTTTGCAAACAATAATTACAGACTTTTTGAGATATGTGCGGGCGCAAGTATCTTTCTTGGCAGATTTCGTTTCGTTCAATGCACGATGAACAAGCCTTATAGAAATTGTTTTGAAGCGCTAATAGAACTTGCAAGTTATTCACTGTGTCAACGAACGCCGATTTTTTTTTAACTTTTTCAAACATACACTGGTCTCTTTCAACGAAAACAATTTCGTCTAATTGGTCTTGAAGGGCTAGTATTTTCGGCATCATTCTGAAGTTCTACACCACGTTGTGCAGTTTTCTCGAGTAAATTTTCCCTGTGAAGACAATCAATATTTCGTCTTTTCTACAATACTAAAGTGTCTATTCTGTGTGTTTTCATTTTTCTTATTCAAACAAAATCTAAAATAACATCGCAGTTAAAACACGCTATTGTTTTTTCACAAACGCTTGCACGATGTTGCTCCTTAATTCATGTTGAGGCGAATTGATTCTGTGCTATTTGCGAGGAAAATGGAGGGAATAAGTAAAAATCAGTGCTTGATTTATTTTGGTCGGGTTCTACATTAGAACCTAACAACCGACAGAATAGTTTTCTATTCTAAGAATTAAAAATAGACTGAGAAAAAAGAATTAGGCTGGAAGCATTGACATTTAAATCAGATTGCAATTTATTGCAATTTCAGCGTAGTTGTTAATACCTTAAGTTAGATCATCATCATTGTTAATAATATTAATAACGATTTCGTCTCATAGACGTTCAACGCGTCTCTGATCCTTACCTGAGTGGAACTAAAATTGCTATCGACCTTCTTCTGCCGAAGTTTTTATGTGATGTTCTTGGCATGAGATATGTACAAATAAATTTAGATACTACCCAAAGTACTTTTAACTTCATGAAAATAGGTTCATAATTCTAG
>JACJUY010001157.1:138492-155199 GCA_014220935.1 Platorchestia sp. MABIK
ACATTTGTAAGACTGAGTCTGCGAGAACATCATCAAGAACCTTCTGGAAACATCGCCTCGACAAGGACGGGCATCAAACATCGTTATGACGAGAACGAAACGCCAACAGAAAATTGCCAGGAACATCAACGTACGACTACATGTGGTTTTTACTTAATATTGTGTATTATAAACGATATTTTATTATAACTATATTTATTGAATTAATTATCCATGTATTTGAATTGTTTAGGAAGTAGCTCCTGTTTATATCTTAGAGCGTTAATATCAAAATCATTAACTAGTAACTCAGGGAGGTGGCGTCGATCGAGAAGCTTGCCTTCATGAGGGGCAGGCAGTAGAGCACGGGCAGCGATACGATATACAAGTGCGGCTGTGAACGAAAACTGCCCCGGTCCATTAGGACTGAGGATGCATATACCTCTGGTATACCTCTTGCTTTAAAAGATAGATCATCAAGTCAACAATATCCACTTAAATTATCAAACACATTCGAGCCCTCAACAATATGTATAACATTAACGTTAGCGCACCTTCGCTAGGTGATCATATTGTGCCGCCGAGCGTAACCTCCAACGTTACCTGTCAGCTATGATGCTGAAACCGTGGACCTGCTGTGAGAGGCCGGCCTGTCAACATTTATTCACAAACCAGATGAGTATTCCCTCTAATAATACCAATCTAGGCTCTTCATTCAAACTTCTAAGTATGTAGGATGCGTATTCTGTCATAGAGTGATAACATTCATTAATATGTAATATCCCTTTCGATTGGAGATGCCTCTTATTTGACCTTTTGTGGTGAGATGAGTCAGGAGAGAAAAAGAGACGATCGTTCGTAAGAAATGAATGAAAATGATTACCGCAGATCACGTTACCGAAGATTACAGAAAAACATTCGAATATAATATTAATAAATAGTAATATTCCCTTATAGGGTGGTGGCAGCTTCAATTTGATTAATAAGTCATAGAAAATATAATAATTGTGACGAATATATATATGTCACGACGATTGAAAGATTTGAAAGATCATGCTCCAGCGAATAATCTGACACGCGAATTATTACAACGATGTCCCATCAGTGGGAAGCAAGGAAGCACATTACATGATTAGTTAGCTATCGCCTTGACTTAAAAATTGTTCCCTCATTCAAAAGTTACACCTCTGCCCTTGGCTGCCACACCATTAACATTGTGATGGTTTGGAAATAAGTTTTTCTTCCCAACTCTCCCACCGATTTTCCGTGTCATCCGGAGTTTCTATCGATCTTAAAAAAAACAAAAATGGAACTAATCGTTCTTGAAATTAAATCACTTGCTCAGTTTTCGTGATGTTCATTTGCAATCTAGTGTTTTGGAATCGTTTTCATTAGGTATGTTTTTTAAGCGAAATGTTTTCACGAAGAAAACTCTTGACATTCTTTTGCTTGTCGAAAACGTGCGCTTAATCGTATGTAGTTCTACACTGTGCACACGCATTACATGTTCATATAAAAGTACTCTTCACCGTACAATAAGCTCATAACTTCCTTGTATTTCAGTCTCTCCGATTGAGTATTGCTCCAGACATCAAATCCAGTGTTCATGAAGTGAAAGAAGTTTCATCAATTATTCTAGACTCTCCGGAGCTCTTGTGTTGCTCGAGATGGAAGTATCTTTGTGTCACGCTTGCTGTGGAATTCGCAGAGTTCCTAAAATGACAAAAAATAAATATATTTGGGAATCATTGCTGTTTTTTTTCGTGCACGTGTTTAATATAAATAAAATTTGGCTGCTTTATTTTTCGTAGGAAGGAACTACTGGATTAGCTTCAGGATGGTTGCAGTGTGTATCCATACAAGTGAGAGTATATCGTTTTTTCTTGTATAATTTCATGAATACAATCTTGAACGAGGGCGATATAAAGACCTCAAACTATCAGCATCATCTGTTATTGGTCATCGAGGCTATTTGACTGCAAACCGAATTTAATTCATATTCTTTTAATGAACAGTAGACGATTTCAATGAAGTTTGCAGTAAAATTTAGGCTTGGAACTCGATGTCATTTGACATCCGTAAGAAAAACTGGTTCGGTACGTGGAAAGTCCTAAGTACTATTCTTCGATGATATTTTTCATCTATGTAGGTTTTCAGGAAGCTAACGGTTCAGAACCAGCTGTCTCCTTTCTGTTCGATGATTAAAATTGACTGGCCTATTGCTCTAGAATACAATTCATCCTCAATGTATTTTTTTGAAAATGCAATTCTCGCTTTCATCACTACCTTATTAGGACAAATTAGCTTTATGTCATTCTTTTCGTCCGTTCATGAATAAAAAACTGTTCCATTAGTCTATCGTATGTTTAAATAAAGTATTCTAGAATGAATGCCATTGCGATCGTAGAATAAAGTGTTCATAGGATGCCTAGCTAGAAGTCTGAATCTAATCTGCCTCAAANTATTTGGCTGCTTTATTTTTCGTAGGAAGGAACTACTGGATTAGCTTCAGGATGGTAGTAGTGTGTATCCATACAAGTGAGAGTATATCGTTTTTCCTTGTATAATTTCATGAATACAATCTTGAACGAGGGCGATATAAAGACCTCAAACTATCAGTATCATCTGTTATTGGTCATCGAGGCTATTTGACTGCAAACCGAATTTAATTCATACTCTTTTAATGAACAGTAGACGATTTCAATGAAGTTTGCAGTAAAATTAAGGCTTGGAACTCGATGTCATTTGACATCCGTAAGAAAAACTGGTTCGGTTCGTGGAAAGTCCTGAGTACTATTCTTCGATGATATTTTTCATCTATGTAGGTTTTCAGGAAGCTAACGGTTCAGAACCAGCTGTCTCCTTTCTGTTCGATTATTAAAATTGACTGGCCTATTGCTCTAGAATACAATTCATCCTCAATGTATTTTTTGAAAATGCAATTCTCGCTTTCATCACTACCTTATTAGGACAAATTAGCTTTATGTCATTCTTTTCGTCCGTTCATGAATAAAAAACTATTCCATTAGTCTATCGTATGTTTAAATAAAGTATTCTAGAATGAATGCCATTGCGATCGTAGAATAAAGTGTTCATAGGATGCCTAGCTAGAAGTCTGAATATAATCTGCCTCAAAGTTAATTATAAACATCTCAATCACTTCATTGAGAGGTTTGAAGTAATGATTCCACTGATACGGAATCATTATATTTTGACGCACTGTTTGAATTATAGTTCAAAGTTATGATTTCATAGTTGTAAAACTTGCGAAAATGAATTATGTGAACTTCCTTCGTTTTTAACCACAAACCACATTTAAATTATCGTCCCAGTTTTGAAGCAAAACTTCGCTCCTACATTCTAATGCAAACTCTGTAGATAGCGTTGCAGAACTGTTTGAAAAAGCATTAACCTGAGGCTCCTGCAGGTTAAATAGGCACAATTCACTCAATGGAGAGGTATCCTTTAAGTGATTAATATGAATGTTACTAAGACTTATAGGTGAGATCGTGCGTTCGGGTAAATGAATATTGAAATTTCGAATAAGCTCGAAGTCAGGAGCCAGGGTTTGAAGTTAGGTTAGCCACAACAAATGTTTGAAACTCTGCCCATATGCTGAGATGCATGCGTGGAGGCGACGGAGGAATGGTTAGCGAACTCGGGGGAAGACACCAGGAATTTCAATATTCTTTACACTAAAGCATCAATAAACCTATTGATGAGTTATTCATCAGAAAGATCAGGTGTTTCGCACACTAAACTCTTCAGGTGTTGCCCAAAGGAACACCATGTCAACACACCTTGTTGGCGAGGAGATAGGTCGGCCACAACCAATTCAGCGGTTTGGATATCGATCATTATAATTGCCCAACACCACTCAAGAAGTGTACCCTCGAGTGAAATCAACTTTCTTCTGTGAATCGCCTGGGAAAAATCTCTACTTAACCCGGGTATTATATAAACAATAAATACACACAAACTGCGTCCAGTGAGTCTTTCTGGCTGAGTATAGGGATCGATGAGGTAGCTGTCTATAATTCCCTCACACACATTTACGGAGCATCTAACTTGGTGACTGCTTCCCCGTGTGTCATGTGGATTGATGTGCGATTTTGCAGATAATGCGTATTGAATACTCCCTCATGCATGGATGTTGCTTCGTCTGTGAAAGAGCCTTCGATTCAAAATCTTACTCTTATCCTTGATGCGAAAACCACGAGGTGAATTGAACTCCCGATGTAAAGATTATCGTTTTCATATAAGCTCTGAACGTGCTGAATGGGAAATGGATGTTTGAGGTTGTGGTGTAGCACGCGCCACACCGTACTTCAATTTACAGTAAAAATATTTGCTGCTGTTCATTTGCTTGCTATTTGATCACTATGTAAAGGTTGAAGCTTGTTGTCAACCATCTCCGGGTCTCTTACTTGTCAAGGGACCGCCTGCACCTGGTCGTGCAACGAGGAATGATCTCATTTCACGCAGTCTCCAATGTATGGCTGTAAATGTTTGATGCACATGCACATGTCTCCTGAGATGTTTTCCACTGCACATTCTGCTATTTCCCTATTCGATAGTTTATCCCATTATCCCACTTAACTGTGTTGTAGATCAAAATTAACGCGCCAAGTTCATTGGTTTCGTCGCTGTCTAGTACATTAAGCCGCCTGGCAACCGAGGATTTTTATATAAAGGTGAACAGTTGAGTAATCGTACATCAACGTTTCAAATTTCTAAGTTATCTACTAAAAATTTTAAGTTTTGATACCCCTCCATCCAGTGAATTATTTTTATGCAATCAGTAAGAGCCTTACGTTGAAGTTTGTTCTAAAAATTTTCAAACACCCTGCCTAGTCGCGTGAATGAGTCTTTTAGCGTGCATGTGAGTGTATGGATGTTTAATGAAAAGTTGCTGCCTACAAGAAGTTTAGTATATGATTTCAAAAGTATTTATTTTTTAACCTCTCTCGTCGTGTCTTAAGTGTAACTTTTTTTTTTGCCACAGCACTGGTGGTGATGAAAGATTAATAAACATGCTCATTTTGTCCTCGGCTTTCCTTTTTTTACACATTTCTGATTGTACAGTCTTCATCATTTTTAAAAACAATGAAGCACAAGTCGATGCTGAACCATTTTTCAGCACATTCTTCAAAATTACAATTTCTGAAATATTGTAAGCACTTTGTTCCGAATGCATTCTCGAGCACTGGACACAGTTGTTTATTCCGAAAAACTTGAATTTAGGCGGGCAACAGCCACCGCAATCCAAGATTTTCACCGTCCGACGCAACGCGGAACAGAGTGCAGAATCGTTTCACCACGAAGAGAGTTATTTTGTATGCGCATTTCAAACTGAACATTATTCCCTCCTGAATTTGTTTTGCGGCTGAAGACTTTCTTTGACGAAAATTTTTGTTGGCTTGGAATTATTCGTGCGGGAAAACCTGAAAGCGCCTTTATACATAGAGAGTTCTCTTCGACGAGTGTGCTGGACGATCCTATTTTCTTCTATTCTCGGATTTCCATGTTTTTGAAATTGTCTAACAAAAGTGCTGGATAAATGGAAGTCGCTAGAACAATTTTTTAGTATCGCTCTTGAGAGGCTTGAAATTTTTGTTTTGTGGTAGCTTGTTACTGTTAGATAACGGTCTCTTTTTTTAAATAAAGCACGAAAGTGAACCGACGAAAAAACACGTATTATAAGTCAAACATGCGAGTATATCACTAGCAATTGGAATGTAATTACAATTTTGACTTCATCCCGGGTGCCGTTTTGACGCAGATTATCAAGTATCTGAAGTACATGATCAAAAGTTAATTTTTTGTCGTTATCTTACTTGATTGTAGACCAAGGTATTCCTTCAAGGATAATATTTACAGTCGAAATGAAGATCCAGACAGGGAGCATATGTGAGACTTTCATCTTCCGGTTTTATAACATCACTGTCGTTGAAATGATAAATAAATGGATGAACGTTCATGTTTATATTCACTAAAATACTATCACCTCCCACCTTATTTTGTACAGCTGTACCCTTGCTTTATAGTATCTTTTCTTACTCCTTTCATGAAATATTTCTCGCAAAACAAATTACGACGCATTCGAGCTCAAAAGTTAATTCAATTCAACGAGTTTCGTGTCTTCTGAAGTCGTGTGGAAAGACTCAAGGATTTCAGTCACAACTGAAAAGCTGGAATCTTTCTGAGAGCGAGGAGTCTCCCTCCAGCTCATCTTCGATTGGCCGAGGGGAGCGAGGGGCGACACACGAGAACATCGCTGAGGGTCGCAGTCAATGCGAGTAGATTGGAGCGAAGTAAAAGTTGATCATTGAATTAATCCTCTCTATATGGAAGCCAATGAATCAGCGACGCTCGCAGCGAAGCTCTGCAGAAACCTGACGTCGGTTCTGATGCAATTGGTCTCGAATGCAATCATTCTCGAGCGCACTTCATTGAAAGTGTGTTCTTACGAATGTGTTTTCGGGAATGAGAATGAAAACATTTCTCATCTTATTAAGCGTTCATAGGAAACTATAGCCGCTTAATAAGTATATCGCAGAGTTCATTACATTAATCGAAATCAAATCGTGGATTACGTAAATAGAAATTTTATATTTGTTCGATATAAACCACATTGTGAGTTACTCAAATGAGTGAGAACAATGTACAATGCTTGGGGCGAATAAAATATATGTGTCAAGTGTATCATGAATACGAGTATAACATCTGCGAATTGCAAACTAAATCGTTTCAATGCGATGCCTAAGCACTTTCATCCAAAGTTACACTAAGATTTTCAAGAACAGCGAAGAAATACGTTGTTAATTTTGTAAAGTGTTTTCGAGAGCAATCTTCCATCAACCGACATCCTTTGATATTCCACTCATGACAGAAAATCTAAAACATTTCTGAGAATACACACCAGTAGTGTGAAAATTGAATCTCCGAACAGTGACAAGAGTTATTGACGTCGAACGGAAACTTATGTTTGAGTTAGTGTGGATGAGCGAGCCAGCAGGATCAAGACCACATTATGTTTAGTGAAATAACATACCTACTAAAAAACGTTTCTTTCAAATCATATTCAAGTTATTCGAAACTTTGATTCACTCTGTTTAAATGACAGCGTCATAAACATTCAACGGATGGCAATGAGAGCCAACATTTCGCTTTACTATGTTAGTGGTTTACTTGCGTTTACTAAACCATGAGTTTACAAACCTTTTTTTCAATCCTTTTACATTACCATTTCTTCCAATTATTACGTTTGCCTTTGAGTTTTAAGTAATCTACCTATGTCCCGTCGAGTTTCGTTAAAAAATTGTTCATAAAAACTAATTCATTAATAATTGATATAATCAACTACGTTGTTTTTATCCGTGCATCCGTTGTTTTTATCCGTCGTTGAAACTGTGAGTAAATTATTTTCTTGGGTGCATCATCTTTCTTAACTACTATTTTTACTCCTTTGCAGGCCCGAGCCACAGCGCGAGTTACGGAGGCACTTCGGCAGAACTTGAGTACACCGAATACAGCGACGATGAAGTCCCTTTTTTCCTCTCGCGCTCTCAAACCTTCACCGTGGAGATCGGCCAGTCTATTATGATTCCATGCGACGTAGCAAACCAAGGTATGACTCTTCAGTCATTATTATAGTAATGTTTCACAAACCGTCCTGATCCTCGAAGCAGGGATTCAACCCCTTACATTTGGTATAAAACGGATTTACTTGAGGATCATTAGCTGGTACATGACTTATCCCATAGATTGATTTGATTTTTCACTCTTACCTTACAGGCGATCACAAGTTAGTCATGAGCCGGACTGACGCTGATGGGAAGAAACACCTTGTGAGTGCTGGCGGTGTTAAACTGGTGCGGACTCAACGTCTGAAAGTCGAGCGAACCAAACTGTCTATCCTTAATGCGAGGCGCCAGGACGCTGGTCTCTACAGCTGCTCATTTCCAACAGCTGAGGGTGAGACTTCAGAATATGATTTCTTTTCAATTCTATCGCCTCCTTTCCTACTTCTATTATAGCTGCTCGATATCGAGAAAAAACTGAATGAGATTGATGTTGATGATAGTATAATAAATGTGGTTTCATTCCAGGCGTTGTTCTTCAACATAGTCTAGACGTACAGTACCCTCCGAGGATCAACTCATCGAACCCTCCCATCCAACACGTGGCAAAAGGCAATTCAGTCACTCTTGCCTGCCAGGCCGACGGCAACCCTAAGCCTGAGATCAGGTGGTCGTATGAGGGTGGAGTGCTGCCTTCCGGAGCTATGTCGGAAAAGGTAAGGAAAAATCTCTTATTTTTGTTTGATGTACTGGTACATATAGTGAACGATGCTAGCTTTCTTTGCAAGGTGTGAATCTTTAGGATCAAATGGGTATGGTAAAGTACTATTTTTTTCGACAGGGTGAAAGTCTCACTCTTGAAGGAGTTGACCGTCACGTGGAAGGCACGTACATCTGCACAGCAGACAATGGCATCGGCGAGGCAGCTTCCGCTAAAATGAAAGTGGTGGTTGAGTATCCACCGGAGATCGTCACTGAGAAAGTGAGTGCATTCAATATAATGAATTACTACACATTTATACTATTATTTCCGACCGCCTACAGGCAGCAGAAATAATGAGGTGAAAGAAAAGATTGCTACAGATAATCTATTCAATTAATTTGAATTATTTAACAATCGCAATGTTAGTTTAATTTTCATCCTCGCTTGTATCGCAACTACAGGCCATCGTGCGCACCGGCGCGGGCGACCAAGTGGAGCTGGTGTGCCTGGTGCGAGGGCGGCCGAGCCCGCGCGTGTCGTGGACGAGGGACGGCCAGTCAGTGGACCACGCCACTCACGCCACGGCCTCAGACGACGCGCACCGCCACACGCTCATCATCCGGCCCGTCACCGAGCAGGACTTCGGCGCCTACGTCTGCATTGCCGAGAACAGCCAGGGACAGAAAAGCGCTGTCGTCCAGATGACAGGTACCATCTGTCATTCAGCAAACACTGTGTAAATTCTTAAACCATGGTTAGGATTTTCAATTGAATAACTAATTTTTGCACCCATTTTGGTGTGTTAACCAAATTTTGTGAAAACAATCACTACGATGAGTCTTGTTTAACTAGCATGAGATAATTTGGAAGGGCTTCAGCATTCTTTGAAAAATTTAAAAACATAAAAACATTTTGACACAGTCACGTGTGGCTATACTCGTTTATTTCCAAAAATAATTTGGGTGTCTAGAGTGAGTGGTGTTTCAGTTACGAGTGAAGAAAAAGATCTGACTTTTCTACAAATGATTTTTCCGAGCAATTCCCCTTTCAGTCGCATTATGGTGACAGTTCTGTAGCAGAAAATGTTTGCCTCTTCAATAGAGGAAACGTTTACGTGAAATTATTAGTAAAATATTCTATAATTATTTCTCCATTCGATAACTTCTAAATGACAGTGAGTGTTGTGTACGCACGATTCACGGTATAGAAACTGAGCGCTGCATTTGAGAGTATTAAAAGTTATGGATGACAATTTGTCCATCACTGCAGGTCTGCCTCGCCAGCCGCGGTTCACGAGTGCGCCGGCAGGTGGAGAGGTGAACTCCTACACGCTCACTTGGGAGACGGACAGCTACTACCCCATCATCGCCTACAGACTCGTCTTCCGCAAAGCACAAGTGAGACACTGCAATTAAGACTAAATAATGATACGAGTTCTTTCAAATTCTGACATTTTTTAAGTACCCGCCGGCGCTCTAAACTTCTCAGCTAAGATGATTTCGATTCAGATCGAAATCATCGACATGAAGTCAGATCGACTTGTCAACTCAACTGCATGCTTTTTACAATATTCCAGTGAAAAGCTGTTGTTGTGCTTTCCTAATGTAAATTCTATCCTATAAACACAGCTTATAGTAGCTCAAATAGTTACAGGCATTAGTTATAACTTCTCCGTTTCTAAATTTTTGTAGTGTTATGATTTCAGTGATTGTAGAAATTTAGCTTGCATATGAGGGACACGTAACATGGATGTATGAGCCAATCTTATAGGCATTCTGATGAATCCATTTGGGTACATTAAACTTTATCTGAGGGACCTTTTCTTGAAGTAATTCACATCTTTTTTAGTTAAAGTATTGGTATTTTCATGATGCATTTATCTGCACTTATTTAGCTTCCCAACCAATACTGAACGTCATTAGTTTTTTATTGTTTCGTACGTGTTAGTTGATAAATTATTTATCACTCAAAGAAATTACTGCTGTTTGCCTTTTCTCATGTTTGACTAAAATCCTTCTGAAAAGTGACAGCTAAGAATTGAAAAAACCTTGAATTTTGACATATCAAAAGATTCAGGTTTTAGGTCTTGTGATTCACCTCTGAAAATTTTCGGCTCCAATAATGAAATTGAACTCTTGATGTGAAGCGGTACAGTATTTTTATTCGGGGGCTGGCTTCCTATACCTATAGATAAATCGACATAACTGGTCTTTGTGAAGATCATGTATGAAGCAGGTGTGTGTATCTCAGCTAAGAAAACCATAATCGTTCGTCGACTTCTGCTCCGGATACTAAACAGTCCACCAGCATGAAAGGTTGCAGCCCAAAATACATCGTACAAGACTCAACGACAAAATTAATGATGGAGTTTTTTAGTGACGCATTAACTACCTCAAACTAATATTTAGATTGGACTAATTTGAAGTTTGCATTATAGGGTAATGTTCACGAACTCATCAAATATAAATTTCATCGGCATTTTTACTATCATGTAGTTGTACCATTTTTCTTAGTATTTTAGGGTATTTTCAACATCCAGAAGAAAAATCTTCTCTTTTCCTAGAAGAGTGTACACATTGTTCTTGAATGACAGTCAAGCGATAATTTTCCTCTGAATGCCGCATTAAATTCTGTAATATGACGCACGCATTCATCATGTGTTTGAAATTGGGAAATGAACTTCCTCGGAGAAACTATGTTACATAGCCATGAATGAAACAAAACCTTAACGGAAATTTTGAGTAATTTCTTAGCTCAAAAGCTCCGGCTTGAGAGATTTATAAGTACCGCTTTAAACTGACCTATTAATTTACTGAGCAAGAAAGATGATTCGCGTCTCGTTTTAATTTTGCGTGACCTTCGTCGTTCCAGGCCAATGGTTCCACTGAATCAGATGAAAACTGGAAGGACGTGTACCGTCAAGTCGACGTGGAAACAATGACCGAAAACACTCACCACGTCATGGCTCACACTCTCACAAACTTGGATGTTGCTACTGACTACGAAGCTGTTGTCAAAGTCAAAAACAACTACGGCTGGTCAAGTGACTCCGACAGGTTCTCCTTCGCCACAAAGAAAGGTATCGTAAATTTTCTGCCCATCGCTCCTAGAGTGCTTCAAATTCAATTAATGTTATCAAATGTGATGTTGGATGCATTTCTGCTTATCTAATTTTGTAGAACATATAGATGAACTCTTTGAAAGAAATAAAAATGCTGCTTATCATAGTCTTCTTGAATGTTAACAATATATATACTTGGACTGGTCTTGGGGCTAGTATTCGTATTCATAGCAGAAATTCTCATTGATAACCACACCGGAAGTTATAGTTATTTTGCCATGTTATAGTCGTCCTCAAATCCAACAACGTAACGTTGCTACTCACATAACATAATTTTTTTAAAAGACAAAATTAATTCATGTTGATGATATCTGTCTGTCTTGCAGAGGCAAAGTCCAAGCAAGCCCATTGACTTTAAGGATGCATTCAGCACACTGACTTGCGGCTCATTTAATTGTAAAATGTGTGACTGAAATCCAAACTGCAGTAAATTCTCCATCAAGACCCATCAGAGTGTTTGTTAGTTTTTCGTGTAATTCCAGTGCAGTCAACCGAGTTTTTCTTACAGCGTTGGCAGTTCAACAGTCCACCAGTCGAGCTTCGAGTGCTGCTACGTTCCGCTGCTGTGCTCCAGGTGCACTGCTTCTGCTTTTGCTGTTGGTAGGCGTTAACAGGGCCCTCCTGTGTTAATGCCCTACTACTGCGTTAATGCCAAGAATCGAAATTCAGTTTTCTGGACCAGTTTTGATAACTCAACAGGTTGACCCCCTTGCCTAGGTGTCTTCCTTCCTCAGTCTAACTTTTTCGCCGCCCAAGTAATTAAATCGCTTGGGCGGCTAAAAACATGCATGCTCCGGCGAAAAAGTTAGACTGGGTCTGAGGCACTGCAGGACCCTGAAAAACCAATGCTTAGCGGTTTTTCTTGAAATATGCGTTTACGACGATTAAATATGGGATCAGCTGAACAACAATAGTTGATGAGTTCATGCAGTCAGCAATTGATTTCGAAAAATTGCCAATAACCGTTGAGCAATAGGATGCATAGCTCACGGTGTGGAAATCAGAGACAAGTTTTCTTATGACATCTCACATCCTCGATGACTGGATAGGCAAAATGATGGAACTCCAACGCTTATTGATAGATCTCGTTTACTCTTTAGAAGTTGTGTTGGGTAGCTTTTGACGGTGTGATTTGAAGTATTTGTTTTGGTGAATTATTGACCGTGTTTCTACTATTTCTCTCTTTAGCTTTCAACTGCAGCGTGTGAATTTGACAAATCACTATATCTTGCTTTTAAAATTTGCTCGTTTGCTTTTAGTTCGCTAAAAATTTTCAGGGAATTTGTTGGGGGTGGGGCTTAGCTCATGCATCAAAATATTTGTTGGCAATGTTTCTATTTTCAGCGAGTTAGTGTCACTTTCTGAAAATTTTGGCTCATGCTCTTTCCATTACGTGACCTGCTGTCACATTTACCTTACTGCTACTTTACTACATATACCTCATGTGTTATTCTCCGTTAAAGTAAAACATTTTATAAATTTGATCTTTACATCGTAGTTGAATGTGGCCAAATATTTTCTAACCGAAATTCGGGGAAAATGTTGAACAAGCAATTCTCGAATACTATCCAACCGCTTCAGTTTATTAATGTAACGTTTGGAAATATGTTTACCATCATTCTATGATCCACTTGGAAAATTCCATTGACTGCATGTTCTGCTAAAGGTTCAAAACATCATAGAAGCTTCACGTATAGCACAGCGTGAGAACGAAAGCACTATGTCCACCAATTGTGTGGTCTTTTTGGGTTCATTGTAATTTTGGCTCCTATTACGTGTAAATAACCCGTAAAATTCAAGAAGATAGTAGTCGCTTGAGACTCTTTTGATCTAAACAGTTCAGTAAAATTATGTCTCTTGTTTCTGAAGTTATCGATTTTTTTATCAATGAATACACAGACAAAATGTAAGATTATAGAACACACGGTGCGAGTCCGAATACAATCCTATTTGCACATTGAATATAAGTCACATTTTTTACATGCTCATATTTATTTTTTAAATCAATCATTCTTTTACCTCGAAACATTTTACCTCAAAACCACTCTATTATTTTTTATCAATAACTTTTTTCTCTGGCTCAAGAGAAATATTCAAGTTTGAATATCATTACGTATTTTTCATTCGTGGCATAGATTTTCACAGCTTTATGTTTCAATAAGAACTTTTTTGGAAACCATACGTTCATTAAGAACAATAAGGAGCTTTTTGGCTTCTCCTCACAAATCAAATGAAGTTTTGAAATTCGAATCATTTTTCCAATTGCAATTTTTGTCCAAGGCCGGTAATTATAGAAATGATTCGATTCGATGCGTTATAATCTTTTTATGTTTTTAGCTCTTTTGAGTTCGTATGGTGTGATAATCACATGAATTTGACTCATGTTTTATTCGCATTTAAAAGAGTTTCCCATACCGTGATTATTTTGTCTTTTAAATGTGTACCGAAACTTCAATGGAAAACGTGTACCGCAACTTTCTACCAAAGATTGCCAGTTGCTGACGGCTCACCAAGTACTGATGTGTATCTTACTTAGTGTGAGTGAGGCTCAGAGTTGACCTACTGTACAAAGTTTTTGCCTCTCTAACCTAGATTTTATTGTTTAAAATTTGAAGTACTTGGATTAGAGCGAACATTTGGAGGACGATTGTAATGAGACTGGCATATAAGGGGGAAAAAGTCTCAAGGGGCCTCAATTCAGCAAACGACAACCGTTGTTCTGCGACTACATCGGGTAAATGATGCTTCCGAAGGCTGACGCTCCCGTGCATCACCGCAAGGTTTTCAACACTCAGTATTATTTTCACAGTTGCAATAATACAACCCGGAAAAAAGTTTTTTTCTGGAATGGAGTAATTAGTTCGCAGTTTTTCAAACTCTTGACGGATAAAGTTCCGAGCGCGTAAGCTTCCATTTTCCATTCCCATTCGGTATTGCACATGTTTCTCGGAAAGTGGTCTTTCACCGTGACTGTAAAACTGGAGGAACTTGTCACGGTTGCTAGGACAGGTTTCAATGTGGGATGGTAACTAGTAGTAAAGTAACTTTTCACCAAGGCTCAGTTAGTGCTGCAAGTTTAAAGCATATGCTTCAACATTTCTCGCTCAAGTTAGTCAACGTGATTAATTTTGTACGTTTTTTTCATGTTCTCACATATGTTCATCACTATCATCGTTTTTTGACATTAACTGAGAAAGCTTTTCATATTTGTAATCTAGACGTTTGTACAGCATTTATGATTGCTGTCTATAGATGTATTTCGCTATTATATAGCAAATTTCAGGGTAAATCACATGTAAACTTGGAATATGGACGTGTAACTTTATCGCATACTCTACGTTTCCATATGACTGTCCCTGGTAATTACTTTTAACTATGAAATGTTAGTAGCAATAAGTGCTTGAACACTCCCCTTCCTGCTGAGTGAATACTATTTTTCTATCGAAGTGCATCCGTCATTGCTGTAACATATTGCATGAGCTCCGTGTTACAAAGTTAGACGTATATTTGTCCTCATTTTATTACCATCCGTGTTCTAATATTTCATCGCATCGGATCCATTTTTACATATACTATGAGTGGTTAGAATATGAATGTATTTAATACTAGCATGACGTCAACTTTGTCAGACCTTACTTAAATTTGAGAAGTAATTCAATATAGGTTATTTTCTGAAATTTACACATGCTAATCATTCGTGCATGCCAATTGAAAAAATATTTAGCTAATGATTATTTCCTGCAGTTTATGGTTCGCGTACGATAAGTGTTAAGTGTTGTGACACATTTGCGTTGATGGTAATCATTTACTACCGTATTATCACAGTTTAAAATTATTTCATTGATGACTCAGTGACGACAATGAACTATGAAATCGAAGTTCAGCCTCCTGACTAGAAATGAAAGAACCAACAAAACTTCCTAAGAAATAACGCAGTATGGGTAATTTGTATGACTATACAGTGGTAAGCATTCCATTTTGAAAAGAGAAAATGATTCAAGTTTCGAGAGGAGTTGTAAACCTTCGGGTCTGTTCTTGCTCAACACGACTGAAATGGTTATAGTTCAGGGACAGTTCCAAGTTTTATTATTTTTCCACAATGAATTGCGTATTTTGGAACTTATTTAAATTAAATTTCGTTGTCCAACGACCTTTGTAAAAACACTCTCATCAGACGATAAAGTGTACTGAGTGTCATATTCGTAGACTTAAATATTTGTACGAGCGTAATATGTTAGTCAGGTGGGCATGAGATGTGCTCTCTAGTCATGTTCTTATAGTGGATCGTGTGTTCCTTTACTCGGGTGTTTGAGTTACAACAGAGACTTTGCCATTCTATCTGTTGAACAACGGAGTGACAAATTTTAGCGTTACAGGTATATTTTTATGTAATTTCATACCATCTAAGTGAGCAGGACAGTTATTTTTGGAGCAAAATAACCCAATTCACATTCTTTTATAACGGCGATGTCTCATGATTTATTCGTAAATTAACTGTAGTTGATAATTTTGCAAAACTTTCTTTCTTAGTTATTCTTCAATATAAATGTACTTAAAATCTTTATTTCTGCTTTAATTTTCAGTACGTTTGAAATTAATGACTAAATTTTACTTTACATTGAGAGGCATTCATTAATGTCATCGAAACTTTCAAAATAATGTCATAGAAATACTGAAAATATGCCTCCGGGTTGTTCTCAAATGCATGGCACTTTGCATTTTCCATATGTGATAAGCTGTAAATTATGGAACAAACCTGAGAATATCATTCGTCTTAGTCATTAGTATTTGATGTCTTTTTGTATTCATGTGGAAATACATGGTCGAAAACGATGGAATTTTCAATCTCATCCTTTTTCAAATTGATTGTTGCACACTAAAGTAAGCTGGACATTATTGTCAACGAGCAAAGCTGGCGAGAGAACTGCATCGCATCGACTGCTATGCGTTTTTACTCGTATAGCCCAAATGAGCCCTCCCGTGCTGACGATTCTTTCTTGTTTTCTCCTCGTTTTTGTTATCTTCATTCAACAGTTACACACTAGTGGTTCTAGTTTCATTCCTCTTTATATTATTTTAGATATAGGGTTTTGAACGTTAGATTCGAGAAAAAAAATAGATCGAAATTTAAAACAATCAAATTTTAAATTGCGCGAGCAAATTTTTATTCATTCGTCTTTCGTCTATTAATTTAACATATTTCGAACAAAATTGATATGAACTCTACATCGTGAATCCATTGAGTTAATCTGAGATAACAACTTGTTTGAAGTGTTCAATCTAAAAAGTGAATACTGCAAATATAAGCTCTGAGTGAGTTT